>PVLA01002973.1:0-176561 GCA_004027455.1 Hydrochoerus hydrochaeris
GGGGGGAGGAGGAATAGGAGAAAAGGAATTCTGCAGATCTCTGCTTCCTGGCCACCACAAGGCAAGTTTTTGCTCCACCGCTGCGTGGCCACAACCCAAAGCAAGAAGGCCAATCGATCATGATTCAAGCATCCAATACCATGACCTAAAATACAATCTTCCTCTTTAAAAAAAAAAAAAAAAGGTGATCCCCGCAATGTCTGAAGGTACAGCAGGGTTTGGGAAGGGGGTTTCCGTGTCTCCAAGCCACCAGGAAACCTAACGGCCTGTAGGTCTGCCCCTCCCAGCCTGGTTTGTAGAGAAGGCTGGGCCCACTCGGGCACCTGAAGGGCTGGGGGCTATGTTCCATGCTGGGCACACTTAATTCTCAGAGCCCTAGTTCCCAAGAGACCCAACACCACGGCAACCACACCAGGAAACTGGGCCATTCGGAGGGATTGCAGGAGAGGAAAGAGAGGAGGAGGGACAGAGGGGCAGGGCCTGTCACACAGCTGTGGTCTCAAGTCTGGGGTGATCGTTTGGCCTTGAGCCATGGCTTTCTGTGTAAGGTTCCCGCAGCCTGAGCAGGGCCCCCGTGGTCATCATTCAGGAGACTCGGCTTGACCCTGAAAACTGCTCATGTTCACTGTGGTTCCAGGAATGAAAGGCAATTTCAAGGCCCTATGGATGTTAAAACATTCATATCTACATCAGTGTTCTTGGCCCAAATTAGCTTTGGAGAGGCAGGGACCAGATCAGGAGGCAAGTGGGTACGGGAGCCCAGGACAGACAAATGCACGCATGTGCTTCCGTACACGTTACATGAGTGCACACACGCGCACACACACATCCCCACATGCACACTCACATAAACTAAATGCTTACATCCCTCCCAAATTCATATGTTGAAATCCTAAACCTTGTGGTGATGGTTTTAAGAGAAGGAGCCTTTGGGAGATGATCAGGGCATGAGGGTGGAGCTGTCATGAGAGGGATAGTACCCTTAGAAACAGCACCCCAGGAACCCCAAAACTGGCAGCCACCACCACTGATTGGGCAAGGTCTGACGGCTTCCAAAGGCAAATGGGCCCCAAGACTTTCCTGCCAGCGTTAGGGCCAGGAGGCAGAAGTGGCTCCAAAAGACAGTGAATCTATCAGACTGTGGAAGTCCTCCCTCCAGGGGTCCCTCCCCCGGCTCCCCCGGCTCCAGGAGGCACGGTACCTGGTGCGCACTCTCCCCTGGCAGTGCTGTGTGTAGCTCCCGGCGTCTCCCACTCCCCAGACCCCTTGTGGTGTGTGCATAAAGGAGGGAGAGACAGGGACTTGTCCCCCGCAGGGGTGGGATGGGCTGGGACTCCTGTATGCTCCTCTGGGGGTGGGCTGCTCCCGGAGACCCTGCAGGAGCTTCAGACTTATGCAAACACTTCAGGGCCCGGGAGGGCTTGTGTGGACCCCCCACCGCATCTGGGCTCCAGGATGCAGCTGTCTGAGCCTCCTCGCTGGCTTTGGTGTCTGAGCCCTGAACTTTGGACAAATCGCTCCTCCTCAGCTCTCTGCTGCCCCCATGTGGCTCTCTCAAGCAGGGCGGAGGCTGCTAGAGGGCGCCCAAGGCCACCACCGCAGCCCTTTCAGCCCAGCAAACCTTTCTTTGCCTGCGGCCCTCAGCGAAATAGGCCTTGCAGCGCCGCTCCCCAGAGCCCAGCCTCAGGCTTGCGAGCCCCCTGAGTTACATCCTGAGGAGGAGGGAAGCCGCCGACAGGCGAGGGCTGCCCCTTCCCGCTCCCCGTGGCTTCTGGTCTCCAGTCCCTCCTTTCCCCTCCGCTCCCCACCCAGTCCTTGCCCGAAGGCAGGAAGGAAGCTGCTCATAGTGGAGCGGGTGGGACACTTCCAGCTCACACTGCACAGCCCTGGGTTGGGCTGTAAAGAGTCAGGCCCTTCCGCTACCATCACCCACTACCGTCACCCGCCACCCTTCACTCACCCACACACACAGGCCCCAAGCCTTTGCCTCCTAACGCAGGAGTCCCCAAGGTCAGGGCGGTCCCCCACCATCCCCCGGGCCTACATGCACTCTGGGCTAAGAAGGAACTGCGGGAGTAAGATCTGCCACCTTCTCAGAGGAGCAGGGAGTACCAGGGGCCGGGGCCTCCCAGGAGGGTTCACCTGCTCAATCGCAGGAGGCTATCACCTGCCAACCAGGGACAGGGAGGGCTGGGCCCGGCCAGCAACAGAAACTCTGCACTCAACCACACCATCAAAGCTCCCTCTACCACGACAGCCCATGACTTAAATTTTAAATTATTTCTTATAGGTACAGTTGTACCCTGAAGCTTTGGAAATTTTGTTTCACAAATTACTTTTTAAAATGCAATTGTTGAGGGCCTGGGGTTTAGCTCAGCAGCATAAGCGCCACCTGACAAGCGCAAGGTCGTGAGTTCGATCCCAGGTGCTCAAAAAAAAAAAAAATGCAGTTGTTGAGCTGGGCATGGTGGCCCACGCATGTAATCCCAACACTCAAGAGGCTGAGGCAGGAGGATCACCAAGAGTTCAGGCCAGTTTGAGCTACAAGTAAGTTTAAGGCTATCCTGGACTACATAGGAAGACCCTGTCTCAGAAAGACAAGCAAACAACAAATGGGGATATCACCCAAAGACGGAAAGTGGGAGAGGGAGCAGAGGGAAGCAGCTGTAAAAAGAATTGAGATGTGTTATGTACACGTACCAACCCCCCACGATGAATGTGGTTGTCATGTACTGTAAACATGAACTAAGAAAAATGCACTTCTTAAAAATAAATCAAATTAATTTGCTAAGTAAAACAAAATAATGCAGTTGTCAGTGCAAGCAGACCACCGTTAGATGCACAGATCTGGCAAAAAAGCAGAAGAGAGTAGAGCCCTGAAGAGGAGGAGAGAGGTGAAGGGCTAGATAACTGTCAGGACAGATGCTGCTTTCCATTTTGGTTGGCTGGTTGGTTGGTTTGCTGTACTGGGGATGGAACTCGGGATCTCCATCCTGAGTTACATCCCCAGGATTTTGTTTTTCTTTATTTCAAGATAGGGCCTTACTAAGTCCCTCAGTTGCTCAGGCTGGACTTTCATTTGTGATTCTCCTGTCTCAGCCTCCCAGATTGCTGGAATGACAGATGTGCATCAGTACACCTAGCCCTGTTTTGTTTTTTAACTGACACATAAAAACTGCAAGCAAGCAAGCCATACAGGGCCCAGGAAGAGAAAAGCCAGATCGCACCGCCTGTGAGCCTACAGGGGTTGCAGACTGAGAATCAAGAACCCCACCACTACCACCACCAAGCAACTTGCTGGTTCGGAGCACAGGCTGAGTTGATAGCAACTGAGGCACAAAAAAGCAACTGACTGCTCATATTGTCTGGTTGACTTTGCAGGCCTGGGGCCGGCGGTGTGAACCTCCACTGGCAGGATCACAGTACGCAGTGTGGCAGACATGGAGCATTTCCTTCTATCTTGTTTTTGAAATCCAGTGTTGTTCTCATTGTTTTGCTTTGTTTCAATTTACTGGTTTATTTGGTTTTATTCTGTTTTGTTTTGGTTTGGTTTTGCTATATGGAATACACTACTATTGTGGAGATAACAAGAAATACTATGGTAGCCTTATTGATTTCCTATTATCCTGCTTCAAAGTTCTGTACCAATTTCACTACTTTGTTTCAAATGGCTTTGTTCTATCTTGCTTCGTTGGCATTTATTACCTTTAAGAGGGAAAAAAGAAAAAAATTTGCACAGATTCATAGTGTCAGATGATGTTTCTATACATGCATCCATTGTGTAATTTCAGACCAGGGTAAGAAAAATCCTCTCTTCTAGCTCTTCCAGTGAGCACAGCACATTACATTTCTCCACAGTCACCCTGCTGAGCAACAGCCCGCGGGGACCTTTGTCTCTTAACTAGCTGTAATGTAGAGCTGTTGACCAACTCTCTCCTGCCTCCCCTCCCACTGCCCTGGTCCCATCCAGTGCCTTGACAGAAGTTAGAACGCGATATCCCCAGGAAGGAGGAGATTTCCCTGTTAGCAGAGCCTGGCTTCTGATCTTTGCGGTCCCTTTTCTTTCATTAAATCCTTCCTGGTGTGCTCTACCCAAACCAAACCCAACCTGGACCCCTGTGGCCAGAGCCTTCCATGCTGTGTGATCCGGACCTATCTGCTCTTGACACTAGAGCACTCCCTCGTGGCCCCGTCCTAGGTACAAGCCAGTGTCCAGGAGACAACTCTCCATGCGCATGCTCAGCCAGCATGAGACCAAGGAGACCACAGGGACCTCTGTGGCCTGGGCCTCCAGAGTACCTAGTTCACCAGGTGAAAATGGACACAGAGTCAGCTACCTGAAAACCACAGCCTGGGGGACCTGGAGGAAGATACAGCCTCAAGACCTGGGGACAAGACAACAGAGTCACCTAGAGGTGTGCTAGCAGGGAGCTAAGGAAGGCCTCTGGGGGATCACTTGGGGCTGTGGTTTGGGTCCCACTCAGACTTCTAAGAAAGAGCTGGAAGCTGAAGAGAACTGTGGGGGGAAGGGGTTAGGCCAAAGAAAGCTATGGGGGAGAAGAAACAGAAGACGGGTCTGGAACACAGTACAGCTCTGACTGGAAGGGCACAGGGATATGAGCCGCGCGCTGAGGATCCGCAGGAGGGCCCGGTGCAATGCAGTGGCTTGGCCTCCCCTGAAGCACTGCTTTGGAGAAGCAGCCAGCAGCAGTGTGTGGTTTCAGGAGATCTCCCAGGATGGGCCAAGGCCAGGGGAACATCATGAAGTCCCAAGGGTGTCAGTGTCTTGCCCTGGTTGTCACTTTGGCCCAGAGGCCAGTCGCAGCAGCCTGACCTGGAACCTAGGAAGAAGAGTCCTTGGTTGTGCTCATTTTAGTGGTGGCCAGACTCGGGTGCATCTGTTTCAGGAGCACAGCTGAGAGGTCTCAGAGAGAGGACCTGGATCCCATCTCTTCCCCACCCACAAAGGAAATCAGGCTCCGGGGACAAGCATGGGCCTCAGGCCTAGAAGTGAGGCCAGAGCACAGCCTCCTGCCTCCCACACTCCCATGCCCAGGCTGGGTTTCTCCAGTCCACAAGGCCCCTTGGCCTCCACCCTCGCAGACTGGCAGACCCCACCTTCTGGGTGACCCCACAGCGCAGCACAGCCTGTTCCTTCCGGCTGATCCGCCTGCTGGCCCCCCACCCAGGCCACCCCAATCTTATCCTCTCCTGCTTTCCATAGGAGTTCAGCCAACACAAATCCACGTTTGTTTGTCTGCCTGTCTGCCCCTCCCAATCTCTGCCTCTACCCGTCTCCCAGCCTCTGTTTCTTTCCCATAGTCTCTCAGTCTCTGAGGACTCAGACCCACAAGGCTTCTACCCCTGTGGACCCAGGTACCCTGCTTCCAGCCCTTCTCCAGTACCTAGATAACACAGAACTACAAACCCCAGTGTGCATTTCTGCCCAAGGTGTCTAAAGGATGCCAGTGAACACACCCTCTGCATGCTGGGAAGTGTAGTTTACCAGGCCTCCACACACTCCCAAGGGCTATCCTGCCTCTACCCTGATGGCCTCAGGGAAACATGCGTCACTGGATGATAGGGTGGTGATAAGTGCCCTGGATAGCAGCTTCCTGCCCTTTTGTGTCCCCTACTTGAGTCATGGGGGTTGGGGGGATGGGACCAGGGTTCCAGGAAATAGGGGCTGGGAGGGAAATGATATTCTAAGGCCCACCACAGGACAAAGGGTCACTGTGCCCTTGCTGGACCCTCATCCCCAAGAACACGAGAGAACTCTGAGAGTTAGAAAGTGAACCTGCAAGTGGACCTCAAAGTCCCTGTGGTCATTAGGAATGAGGATACCATCCCGCAGCCACCAATGAGATGCTTGAGGGCCTCCCTCCCCAGCACCTCCGTGGCCTCTCTCTGACCCTCTGTTGCTCCTCCCTGCCATCCCCCCGCAGGCCCAGCACCTACAAGCCAGTCCCAGGCCTCCACCAAACACCTGTGTCCCCACTTATCAGCTCTAGTCCTTATGGCGGAACCCAGGCGTCCGGCCCCCCACCCTCTGGGTCAGCGGGCATGGAGCCGAGGCTTCAGAGCCTCCCAGCCAGCCTTGTTCCTGTCCCATTGTGTAGGGGTCAGGGGCGGGGAGAGGGCCAGCACCGGAGAGTCCCCCTCCCCTCAGCCCCCTCCCTGCTTCCTAAGGGAAAGGCCAGGGCTCTGCTGGAGCGGGTGGCAGAGCTGACGGGAGGCTGACATGGGCAACTTGAAGAGCGTAGGCCAGGAGCCTGGGCCGCCCTGCGGTCTGGGGCTGGGGCTGGGACTGGGGCTGTGTGGCAAGCAGGGCCCGGCCTCTCCAGCACCGGCGTCGGCATCGGAACCCATCCGGGCACCAGCAGCCCCACCTCTGCCCCTGCCAGCACCAGACCACAGGTGAGTATCATGTGACTAGAGGCAGTAAGCGGGAGGGCAGTGTGGACACCTGGTGTCCAAGGCTGGAGCCCACAGCCGGCCAGGAGGGCTAGGTCACTCACACAAAGGATACTCATGAAACAGACCAGGTCTGCTGGGCATGGGGCACACTCCTGTAATCCTGGTTCTCAGGAGAATGAGCCAGGAGAGTCACCACGAGTTTGAAGCCAGCCTGGGCTATATAATGAGTTCAAGACCAACCTAAACCACTTAGAAACACTTTGTCTCAGAGGAAAAAAGAGAGAGAGACCAACAGACAGAGCAGACTCTGGGCTGGTTGGGGACAGGTGACAGTCTTAAGGATCCTGCTACGGAATGGAACCAGGGTCTGGATGCTGCTCTGCTACCAAGAGCTGTGGACATCGGGCAAGTTCCTTAGCCTGTCTGACCCCGTGGTATGAACAGGGATGTGGTGCTACTTACCATGAGGTTAAGCTCCAGGCCTTCAACATGCAGCAGTGATGATTACTGAGCTGGAGAAGTGAGGGACTGAGGTGGAGGGTGAGAGGGGAGAGGTGGGGTGTTGTGGGGTGTTGTGGGAGTGGGAGGGGACCTGGGCCAGAAGACCTAGGCCCTGGGGTGGGTGCTGCCAAGGCAGAGCTGCTCCAGGCCTTTCCCAGCTCTTCGGATCCCAGAAGAGGCCCCTCTGGAGCTGAGGTCCCTGAAGGGGAGAAGGACCAGGAGCCCAGTGGGGTGCAGGCCAGGCTGCTCCTGCAGGGGGCTGAGCCCTGCAGCCCAGGCACAGGGGTCTTGTGTCCCTCCCTTCCTCCCGGGCTCCTGGCGGCTCTGGGAGGAAGTGATAAGGCCTTCGGGGCTTCCCTTCACACAGGCTACTGTCAGGAGGGGTGTGAGTGGAAGGAAAATCAGGACTGAGGAATCCCAGCCAGGCTCCCCTCAGCCTGAGCGTGTTCCTTTCCCCTCAACTAGGGCTCGTGGCCGCTCAGGGGCCCGACACTCATCCTAGTCCACTGTCTGTTGCTAGAATGCAATACCTGAGTCAGGTGACATATAATGGTATCCTTTGTTCCTGGCTCTGGAGGCTAGAAGTCCAAGAGGCAAGGCACAAGTGTCTGCTCCAGCTCACGTGAGGCCCTGGCCACATCTACACCAGGCGGGAAGGGAGGCCTGTCCCTTGGCGAAAGAGCACCCACCACAGAGAGCTTGCTTTGTTTGTTTGTTTGTTTGGTTTGGTTTTTGGAGATAGGGTCTCCCTGTGTAGTCCAGGTTGGCCTCAAACTCCTGATAATCCTCCTGCCTCAGCCTTTTGCATGCTAAGATTATAGTTACGCACCACTAGGCCAGCTCAAGAGCTTTCTTTTAAGCCAGGTGTGGTGGCGCACACACCCAACACTCGGGAGGCTGAGGCAGGAGGATCACTGCAAATTTGAGATCAGCCTGGGTTACTATGTGAGCTCAAGGCCAGCCTGAACTGCTCGTGAGACCCTGTCCCAAAAAAAGAAAAAAAGAAAAGAAAAAGAGCTTGCTTTTACAACAAAGCCATGCTGCTAGAATCCACAAAACCACTTGTTCCTTAATTTAGGACTGGACCCATCCATTCATGAGGGCACAATTCCTTCAATTCTGTCACTTTCCAAAAGTCCTGTGCTGGGGACCAAATGCCCAAAACATGAAACTGGGGGACACATTCAAACCCCGGCAGCAGCCCTTCTGCAAAAGAGTGAAGTGGTCACAGTACAGCCTCAAGCCAGGGCCCAGGACTGGCCTCTGAGCGTGAGGAGCCCAGATGTAGAGGGGGGTGAAGGCCCCACCTGTACACACTCTGGCCGGGACCCAGCTTTCTAAGCCTCGGGTCCCTCATCTGGAAGCAGGGTCTCAGATACTGCCCACCTCCCAGGGCTGTTATAAGACTAACAGAAAATGCAGGAAGCAGCTGGCAGGGACTGGATCGACCAGGTCGTCATCACTGATGCTGAGAGCAGCCTCCAGGTTACACATGGCGGGTGGAGGGCACAAGAAAGCAAGGTCCTCCCTGTGACTCCACCCCTGCTCCCAACAGCCCCCGGCTCACCCGGCCTCCAGAGGGGCCCAAGTTCCCTCGAGTGAAGAACTGGGAGGTGGGCAGCATTGCCTACGACACCCTCAGTGCCCAGGCTCAGCAGGTGAGGCAGCCCCAAAATCTCTCTGGGGGTGGGAGGGAGCTGGTCTCAGCAGAAGCCAGAGTGAGGAAGCTCCGTCCTGCTCCAAAACTGGCCCCTCGTCTCTAACAAGAAGTGAGAGCTGGGGAGAACCAGAGGACGGCAGGGGTGCACAGGAGACTCAGCTCCCAGCCTTTACCCAAGTCATGCCCCAAATTCTGCCTTCCATAGTCCCGCCTCACCCCTACTTCCAGTCCCAGCCCTGCCTGCACCCACCTTCCCATGACCCCACGACACACACTGTACCCTGATCTAATAGGCCTCTGTGCTCCCTGCCCCTTGAACCAGGACGGGCCCTGCACCCCAAGATGCTGCCTGGGCTCCCTCGTATTTCCAAGGAAACTACAAGGCCGGCCCTCCCAGTCTCCTCTGCCTCAGGAACAGCTGCTGGGTCAGGCCAGGGACTTCATCAATCAGTACTACGGCTCCATCAAGAGGTGAGACCTCCCAGACACCCCAGCCTTCCTTGTCCCTCTGGGACCTCAGGAACCCCAAGATGACTCTGGTGCCAAACTGTGCGTCCTCCCTCCTCCTCAGGAGCGGCTCTCCAGCCCACGAGCTTCGGCTACAGGAGGTGGAGGCTGAGGTGGCAGCCACGGGAACGTACCAGCTCCGGGAGAGCGAGCTGGTTTTTGGGGCCAAGCAGGCCTGGCGCAACGCCCCCCGCTGTGTGGGCCGGATCCAGTGGGGAAAGCTGCAGGTGCGGCCAGTGGGCTCATCCACAGGGTCAGGGGGACAGAGGGGAGGGGACTGCTGTGGGAGCTCCTGAGCTTCCCTGGAGGTGTCGAGCAGTGGGAAACAGAAGATGCCCCTGCTGCCACCTGGTTGGGAAGGCCTACAACAGTGCCTCAGCTAGAGAGGGCAGAAAACTTGAGGTTCACTAAGAGTAGGATAGAGGAGCATGGATCCCCCTCCCTGCATTCCTGTTCAAGCAAGAGGAGTGGTTACTGGCCAGATGTAGTGGCACACACCTGTGATCCCAGCACTTAGGAGGCTGAGGCAGGAGGATTGCCGTAAGTTCAAAGCCAGGAGCTGGTTGTACATAGCAAGAGCCTGTCTCAAAAATAGAGAAAGAGAAAAGAAAAAAAAATGGGAGCATAGCTTTTAGAAAGGGACCCCAGCTGGCTGCCTGACACATACTCAGCATACTCAGAGGTGTCCCCAACCAAATGGGCATGAGCTTGTCTTGCTCTTGCTCAGTGCTTGCAGCTGTTCAGACCTGTACCTCAGCGTGGACTCGTGAAGTGTCCGCAATGGGCCCCAGTCCTGCTGTGTCCTCTCGGGTCCCAGACCAGCCACTGCCACCCTGCCCCTGCTGCAACTGTCCTCCCAGGCAGGAGGAAATGGACCTCCTCCCTGGGCCTTTGCGATAATGGCCCCAGCATCAGAATGTCAGTTGGCAGTATCCCCAGAGCAGACCTAGCATGACCACCTTTCCCAGCATCAGTGTGCATAGGGAGGTAGGTGACTGAGGGGTCACTGGCCTCTGCTGGAGCACTGCAGGTGAGAGGCAGCTGCCTGCCCACAGCCCTAGGGTGTCCCCATCCCTGGGTGGACATCCATTGGCTGTGCCCGAATCCCCGTGTCAGGTACCCAGTCAGCTCCTGGAGTGTGGGGAGACCGTGGCCCAGGAAAGGTCTCTGAGCAGGACCTGCAGGAAGGACTCTGGTTCAGTGCACACCTAGCCACCCGCAGCCCCTCCTCCTTCCCAGCTACACCCCAAGACTCCTGAGGACTGGCACTCAGGTCCCCACCTTTTCGACCCTTTGGCTGGTGCAGGTGTTTGACGCCCGGGACTGCAGGTCTGCCCAGGAGATGTTCACCTACATCTGCAACCACATCAAGTATGCCACCAACCGGGGAAACCTTCGGTGAGTGCCCCTGCCCTTCCCCGGGCCCCAGCCTGCCCCGAGCACCCCGAAAGAAGGACCCTGACCAGCCCCTCTCCACCTCAGCTCGGCCATCACAGTGTTCCCGCAGCGCTCCCCGGGCCGGGGAGACTTCCGTATTTGGAACAGCCAGCTGGTGCGCTATGCGGGCTACAGGCAGCAAGACGGCTCCGTGCGGGGAGACCCGGCCAACGTGGAGATCACAGAGGTGGGCACTGAGATGAGGTGGGAAGCCCGTGAGAGGAGGCACGGAGATCCAGCCAGAGAGGCACAGCCTGTAATAGTCACACTCTGGGGGGCTGAGGCAGGAGGGTCTCAAGTTTAAGCCCAGCCTGGGCAGTTTAGCAACTTAGCAGAACCCTGCCTAAAAACACAAAAGAAAATAAAGGGCTGGGGAAATGGCTCGGTGTGTTGGCCCTGAGTTCTATTTCCAGTACTAAAAAAGGAGGGGCAGATCTATGAGCAGGAAGAGGGGATCCCTCCTCCAGGAGGATGGGAGACGCCCAAGAAGGTGCCCAGGGTAGGCCTGGAGACCAGCCCGTGAGAGGTCCCCGAGGTGAAGGATGAGCACTGGCTAACTGGAGGGACCCTTGGGAAGACGGCAGTGGAGCCTCGCAGACACCTGCCGCCTGCCCCCCACAGCTCTGTGTGCAGCATGGCTGGACCCCGGGAAACGGCCGTTTCGACGTGCTGCCCCTGCTGCTGCAGGCCCCCGACGAGCCCCCCGAACTCTTCACTCTGCCCCCCGAGCTGGTCCTGGAGGTGCCCCTGGAGCACCCCACGTGAGCACAAGAGGGCCAGGGTGGGAGAGGGGCTGTGGGGGGCACGGGGCCAAGGCTGACCCAGCCGACACCCCCAGGCTGGAATGGTTCGCCGCCCTGGGCCTGCGCTGGTACGCCCTCCCTGCGGTGTCCAACATGCTGCTGGAAATTGGGGGCCTGGAGTTCCCCGCGGCCCCTTTCAGCGGCTGGTACATGAGCACTGAGATCGGCATGAGGAACTTCTGTGACCCGCACCGTTACAACATCCTGGAGGTGAGAGGAGGGTGCCAGCCACAGGAAAGTCTGAGCTGTGCTGCAAGGGGTAGGGTGGGGCAGCGCGCACGCCTGAGTGTATGTGTGTGTGTGTGTGTGTGTGTGTGTGTGTGTAAAAGCCTGTGCACACTTCCTGAGATCCATAGCTCTCATAAGATTCTCAAAAGGGACCATGACTCAAAAAAGTTAAGATCCAAGCCAAGCGTGGTGGCGCGTACCCATGGGATTCCTAGCTTGTTAGGTTTTCTTAGTTGTTTATTTTTGTTTGGGGCTTTTTTTTTTTTAACCAAGAATCTAACTCAAGACCTTGCCCTGTCCAGGCAGGCTCTGTGCCATTGAACTAAGTCCCCAGCCCACTGTTTTTGTTTTTCTGGGACAGGGTTTGTCTGTGTAGTCCAGGCTGGCCTTGGATCTGCAGTGATCCTCCTGCCTCAGTCTCCCACAGTGCTGGGATGTACGTGTGCACCGTCACACATAGCTTTTTAACACTCTAGGAGACTGAGGCAGGAGGAGCGCTGTGAGTTGAAGCCCAGTCTGGGCAATTTACTGACTTAGACCCTGTCTGAAGTGCTAGGAATGCAGCTCAGGCCAAAGACCCTGGAATCCAACCTCTGAAAAAAAGTTGAAGTTTCATTTCAGAGAGGAGAAATTAAGGCCCTCTGCAGGCAAAAAAAAAGCAAACAAACCCCTTGCCACCCATCCCTCGCTCCCTGCACCCCGAGTCAGAGGAGGGTGTCCTCCTCCACTTCCCAGCACCGCTGTCCCTCCCAATGCTGTGCTCTCACTGTCCAGGACGTGGCTGTCTGCATGGACCTGGACACTCGCACCACCTCATCCCTGTGGAAAGACAAGGCAGCGGTGGAGATTAATGTAGCTGTGCTACACAGCTACCAGGTGCCCACACCAGACCGGCCAGGAGGGCAAGGGGCTGGGGGCAGAGGCAGGTAAACGAGGAGGAGGCTCAGAGATGCGAGGACAGGGCTCCGAAGGGTGAGGTTCCACAGTCCACACACCACAGGGCACACCGGGCCAGCAGCTCTAGATGCAATGGTGCCATGCCAGGGCATATCTTGGGGGCACCAGGTTCATGCTAGCACCTTTGCTCCCAAATTCTACTCCAGGGCCTATTGCGGGACCCTCAGGGAATCTGGAACCTCTACCACCAGGACAGAGTACATGCTGAGTAGGGAGTGTAATACCTGCTGGGAAATATAATTGAGAATGGTCCTGCCTGCTGAGTACTTTCCTGGGTTACTAGGTTGATGGAATTTTGGCTTTGAGCAGGACAAACAAATCCTGGAGGTTAGAGCTTCCACTGCGTGAAGAACTTGGAGCCTCAGGACAAAGCAAGCTGCAGTTTGGGGGTGGCATAGCACTTGGACGGGACATGATATATGTAGGTCAGGTCTGTGGCGACCTGAGCTCAGTGTGGCTTGGGGTGACAGAAGTGGTAGAAGAGGGACAGGATCTATAGGGCGCTTCTGAGTCCCGCCTCCCCATCCCGCCCTCAGCTGGCCAAAG
The DNA here is from genome assembly GCA_004027455.1 of Hydrochoerus hydrochaeris. Classification (NCBI taxonomy): domain Eukaryota; kingdom Metazoa; phylum Chordata; class Mammalia; order Rodentia; family Hydrochaeridae; genus Hydrochoerus; species Hydrochoerus hydrochaeris. The sequence goes on from PVLA01002973.1 coordinate 13,057, forward strand.
TGACCATCGTGGACCACCACGCTGCCACAGCCTCCTTCATGAAGCACCTGGAGAATGAGCAGAAGGCCAGGGGTGGTTGCCCTGCCGACTGGGCCTGGATCGTACCCCCCATCTCAGGCAGCCTCACGCCTGTCTTCCATCAGGAAATGGTCAACTATTTCCTGTCCCCTGCCTTCCGTTACCAGGTGCCTACCCCTATGGCCCCTGTCCACCAGTGCCCTCTCCCCCCATGCACCCTCCAGGGCCTGCTCACCACATTGTGTCTCCCCTCCCTCTGTGCCCCATTGCTCCCCTGCAGCCAGACCCATGGAAAGGGAGTGGAACCAAGGGGACCGGTATCACTAGGAAGAAGACCTTCAAGGAAGTGGCCAAGTGGGTACCTCCCTCTATGCACTTCCTGTAGCACCAGCCCTGCGGTGGTACCCCAAGACCTGTGTGCTAGGTGGGAGCCCTGCCCAGGGAGGCCTCCCCTCTGTTACTGGGATGCTCACACCACAACCTCGCCCACAGCGCAGTGAAGATCTCTGCTTCACTCATGGGCACGGTAATGGCCAAGCGGGTGAAGGCCACCATCCTGTATGGCTCCGAGACCGGCCGGGCCCAGAGCTACGCGCAGCAGCTGGGGAGGCTCTTCCGGAAGGCGTTCGATCCCCGGGTAGGCCTGAGCCCAGGGGGGCAGGGGGCGGGATGGGGTGGGAGCTCTGCCAGTGTCTTCAGAGATGCCCTGAAGGACAGGAGGGGCCACAAGTGAGGCTCTCCAGCACCCCTGGCACTCACGAGGATTCGGCATGGGAGGCAGTGTCTGAACTCTCCCCTGCCTTCCAAGGAGGCCCCATGTCAGGACAGGGGCAGTGGGGGACTGAGTCCCAGGGACACTGATCTTCTCACTCACAGGTCCTGTGCATGGATGAGTATGACGTGGTGTCCCTGGAGCATGAGACACTGGTGTTGGTGGTGACCAGCACCTTTGGGAATGGGGATCCTCCAGAGAATGGAGAGGTGAGGCCTTCCAGGAGAGGGGCCACTGGGAGTGAGAGAGGGTGGCGTGGCTGAGGGCAGTGGGCACACGCGTGCACACGCGCGCGCACACACACACCAAGGCAGAAAATACAGATCTGGAGGCAGCTTCCTGTGTGAGTAGACCTGCCAACCAGGAATTGCAGCCCCTCCAAGCCAAGCCCAGACCTGGGGCACAGCCACACCTGCTTCGGTGGGTCCCAAAGCATCTCCACCTTAGTGCAAGTTTCTGACATGGCAAAGGCACTTCCTGGCTGCCCCAGGAGGTTAGACTGTCCCGAGTACTGACAAAGAAGAAAAACAGCGAGGCTCTACTCAATTCCCTAATGAATCTTTGCCCTGCCCTGCCCTACCTTCCCTTCCCTTCCCTTCCCTTTCCTTCCCTTCCCATGCCAGCCTAGATTAGCTCAACAACTCTTAAACACAAAACTAGAGCATGTCTTCCTGCCTTCCCAAGGGCCTTGCTGTTAGCCACTCCAGTGTATCTCTAGGCTGCCCCAAGCTACATGCATTGCAGGTCCCCCCTTCTGCTAGACCCAGATTTTTTGGGGGGGGAACCGGGGATTGAACTCATGACCTTGTGCTTGCCAGGCAGGCACTTACGCCACTAAGCTAATTCCCCAGACAGACCCAGATGTTAAATGCCTAATTAGCCACTGAGTGCCTCTCCAGTAGCCTACTCTAATTCTTCCCTAAAGCAGGCTTGAATTCTGGGTGCAAGTATTTAAAACGTCAGCCCTCAATCCCCTCAGCCTTTTAAAGACAAAGAGCACCTGTCTCGGCACCTGCTTGGCGTATGGCGGGGCCTGCTTGCTACAGCTGCGTGGCAGAGGGCATCACGTGGCAAGACAGAGCTCACTCTGTAACAAAGCCACCCTTGCCCTGACCCATTAATCCCACACCGTGAGGGTGGAAGGAGTGGGTGGGCAGGTGGCCCTGGGGACCCAAACACCTCCAAGGGCCCCACACCCAAATATTACTAACATTTGACTGTAGGTTTCCGACACACGGGTTCTAAGTAGCGCCGTGAGTTAGCTGTATTCACATGCAGCAGTCTGTCTGCCTGAGCGGCTCACGGTGCACAGAACGTTTCCGCCAGCCGAGGAGGAGGAAATTCCCTCCTCGGCTCCTCCAAGCCAGTCTTCCCAGTCTGCCTCCCTGCTGCAGATGGGAAATGGCACGAAAGATGGGCTTCTCCCACCACCAGAATGTCATAAATGGAAGCACACGGTACCGTGGCTTCTGTCACTCAGCCTGGTTTTTGAGCTGGGTCCATGATTCAGTCGTGTGATTCAGTACTTTGCTGTAGAGTGGCAGTCCCTGTGTCACTATTCCAGCTTGTTTATCCGTCTCCCGCTGATAGACAGCTTGGTCTGCTTCCAGTTCGGGGCTATTATGAAGAAAGCTGTTATGAACATTCCTGTACCAGGCTTTTGTGGGCTTCTGTTTTCATTTCTCTTGGGTAAATACTTACGCATGGAATTACTGGGTCATAGGGTAGATCTAAGTTGAATTTTTTTCCCCTTTTTTAAAAACTGCTAAATGGCCGAACAAATTTGTGCATGTCAGTCTTACTCCCAAATTTTAAATGCAGTAAATAGAGGGATCTATCCCGTGAAAAATGGGGTATATTCATCAAAAATGTGAACAAGAGTATTTACAGCAGCACTGCTCATAACACCCCACACCGAAAAGGGTTCAAATGACGATCAGTGACAGCCTGGATAAATAAACTGTCATTCAAATGTGATAGATTAGAAGTGTGGACAAATTACATCACACACGATACTGACGAACCTCAAAGCAAAAGAGTAGAAGAAGCTAGAGAGAAAAGAACACACACTGTAGGATTCACTTTGTGTAAAGTTCAAAAACAGGCAAACCTAACACATCTGTGGAGTTAGAGCTCAGGAGAACTGCTAGGCACCCAGGTTAGGGGCACGGAGGTACCTTGGGATGGTGTGGATAGTTCTGGATGGAGGGCTGATGACACCGGTATGTGCCAGCCAGGCATGGCAGCCCACGCCTGTAACCCCAGCACTCCAGAGGCTGGGGTACAAAGTGAGTCCAAGGTCAGCAGGGGGAAACCCTGCCTCAAAAAGAAACAAGCAAGAGGAAAATCCCACACAGCTGTACATTTTCGGCAAGTGCTTTTCCAATGTTACACTTCCACAAAACGTTAAAAAATAACGCAACTCGGATGGAGAACCCCCCCCCATCATCAGGGTGTTTAGATGTGGTTCCCTTTCTGCTCTTTTTCCCTATGCGAAGCTTTGCTCTAGTTCTAAGCCATTTTCAAGGCGTCACAAAGGTGTGGTGCAGCCTCCTGAGACGGGCCACCTGGCGATGCCCATGGGAGCCCCGGGACTGCAAGGGTGCTGAGCTCTGTCCAGCCACGGGGATATGAGGGCTGTGTGTGGAGGGCTCCACTGGGCACAGTAGGTGACCTCGCCACGTCCTCAGTCAGAGGACATGGTTGGTCCCTGTGAGTGGTGGGATATGACAGTCATAGAAAGAGAGAGGCCAGGCTCGGTGTACTGACCTAGAGGGATTCCATGATAGGCTGTTAACAAAACTAATAAAACTGGCCCCGTTTCTACTTTAAAAAACAAGATAAACATTCACAGAGATACAAGTACAGACAGTCCCCAACTTAGGACGGGTTGACTTAAGACTTTCATGAATGTGTAACATGCATGCATTAGAAACTGTATTTAGAATCTTGAGTTGGGATCTTTGCCCAGACTAAAGCTATGTGGTAGGAGCTTCTGTCTCTTTTTATTTTATCTTATTTTATTTTATTTTATTATGGTATTGGGGATTGAACTCAGGGCCTTTGCATGGAGCTGTACTCCAAACTCTTTTTTTTTTTTTTTTTTTTTGAGACAGGGCCACCCTAAGTCACTAAGTTACCAGTTTGGGCTCAAACGTGTCCTCCTGCTTCAGAGTGCTGGGATCACAGGTCTGCAGCGTCATACCTGGTAGTTTCAAATTGCTGTATGGTTAGCCAGGCATGGTGGCTCATGCCTGTATTCCCAGCACTCAGGAGGCTGAGGCAGAAAGAGTCGTTGTGAGTTCGAGACCAGCTTGGGCTACAAAGTGAGCTCAAGGCCAGCCTGAACTGCATAGCGAGACCCTGTCTCCATAAATAACTAACTTGCTGTATAGTTTGAAATACAGCAAAACTAACCATGATGCAAACGCCCCCCTGCCCCGGCAGAGTTTTGCAGCCGCCCTGATGGAGATGTCGGGCCCCTACAACAGCTCCCCTCGGCCAGAGCAGCACAAGTAAGTGGCCACAGCAGTTTTGGGGAAGTAGGGAGAGAAAAGGAGGTCTGAAGAGCACCCCCAATATACACAAGGCCTCAGTCCTTCCCCAAACAGGGCACAAAGCGAGGTCTGGGGACCACCCTAGCTCCGGAGGGCCCCTCCCTTCCTTCCTGGGGATCTGCCCACTCTGGGGCCCCGAGACTGAAAGGTGGGGCAGTCCCCTAGCCCCTTCCCAGCAAGGGGAGGCAGGCTAAACCCTCAGAGCTGTTCCTCAGCGCCTCCCCAGGGCAAGGCCCTTCCTGCCCCAGGCCCAGCCTGGGCCTGCTCCACACCTCCAGTTCCCTGTGACACCCGTCTCCCCTCTGCATCTCTTGCCAGGAGCTACAAAATCCGCTTCAACAGTGTGTCCTGCTCAGACCCCCTGGTGTCCTCTTGGCGGCGGAAGAGGAAGGAGTCTAGTAACACAGACAGCGCGGGGGCCTTGGGCACCCTCAGGTTGGGAGCCCTCACCAAAAGGGGTGCATGGGGATGAGCTGCCCAGGCAGACATGGGCTGGCATGGGGGGCTCCAGCAAGGCTCCCTGTACCCCAGGTTCTGCGTGTTCGGGCTGGGCTCCCGGGCATACCCACACTTCTGTGCCTTCGCCCGGGCGGTGGACACAAGGCTGGAGGAACTGGGTGGGGAGCGGCTACTGCAGCTGGGCCAAGGCGACGAGCTGTGTGGCCAGGAGGAAGCCTTCCGGGGCTGGGCCCAGGCGGCCTTCCAGGTGAGTCCCTCGTGTCCCAGCCCCCGATCCCGGCCAGCTCTGCATGGCACATGCCGCCTCTCACCAAGCTGAGGCCCGGCTTCCAGGTCTTCACTGCTTGGCCCGCAATAATGAGGCTGGACGCTCACCCCCTCCCCATCCCGTGCAGTTCTCTGGCCCCTTTCTGTTGCTTCTAAAATCCACCCTGGCATCACCATGGCACGGCCAGGCCTCTAGGCTCAGTCCCAAGTAGTGGACAAGGTGCTCTATTAACAGGAGGTATACAGTGCCCAGGCAGAAGTGTGGCCCAGCTGGGCACGGCGGCGCACGCCTGTAATCTCGGCATGCGTGATTGCTGCAAGTTCAAGGCCAGCCTGAACTACATCGTGAAACCCTGTTTCAACAAGACAAAAAAAAATGTGTGGCCCAGAGATATCAGGCAGGGCCTGGCAGGAGGACACTCAGCCAACAGGCTGGGCACCACGAGTGGGCACATAGAGGAAACGTGGGCAGGACGGCGGGGAAGAGAAAGTGGAGGGGAGAGCTGAAGCTGAAACGGAACCAGTGCAGGCTCTAAGGCTATCAGAGGCCAGGCCAGGAAGCAGTGCCTGGCCTGCAAGGATGGCCCTGGCCAGGAGCGGGTCCCAGGGATCTTGACTGAGCTTCTGCGTGGGGCAGCACGGCAATTCCCCCTGGAGCTGGCTAGGCAGGGCACAGGCTCTGCAGTGCTGGCTCCACCCACTGCAAGGAGACCATCCACAGGGCTTGAGCTCCGCAGGGCTGGGTCCATGTCTGGAAGGATGCCCCTGGGCAGGAACCAGCGGCGGCGGGGGTGGGGATGCTGGGGGAGGGTCGCTAAACTAGAGAAGCAGCCCAGCCTAGCAGGAAGGGAAAGGAAAAGAACACCTCTGAATACACACTGAAAGAGCTGCTGGAAGTTTCAGAGCAGGATGAAACCACAGAAGCTTTAGAGCTTGATGATGTTGGGGCTGTGGGACCAGTTAGCACATCCTAGGAGCCGTGGGGATAGGCAGGAAGGGAGGGGGCTGAGGCAGGCAGGCAGGCAGGCAGGCAGGCAGGCAGGCAGGCAGGAAGGAAGGAAGGAAGGAAGGAAGGAAGGAAGGAAGGAAGGAAGAGATAGAAGACTGCACACCCCAAAAGAAATGGTACCAGGACCCAGTGATATGGGGCTCAGCCCAACCCCAGATCTCAAGCCTGGGACAAGCCAAGTGACTTAGCTAACGGCTAGGAACCCTGCACACGCCCCTCCTACTCCCAGCAAGTCAGCCCTGTTCTCTCTCTGCACATGTCATGCTGAAGGCTTTCCACAGAGACCCTTATGTCATCTTTACCAGAACCCAGAGATACACTATGGGGAAACTGAGGCACACACCAGCCTAATCCTCCGTCCTCCTAGCAGAGCTATGCACCCGTAGGAACAACTTCGGCCTCCTTGGCTCCTGCAGTCACTGGGAGGAAGGAAGGAAGGAGGCTGTGGGAATCCTACGGGTCTCGGTCCACCTCCCGCTGCTCCCTGGAGGCTGGAGGTCCTCAGCTGTCCCCAACTCTTCCCTCAGGCCGCCTGTGAGACTTTCTGCGTGGGAGAGGATGCCAAGGCCGCCGCCAAGGACATATTCAGTCCCAAATGCAGTTGGAAGCGCCAGCGGTACCGGCTGAGTACCCAGGCCCAGGGCCTGCAGCTGCTGCCAGGTGCGGCCCCCTCGTGCCAATCTGGCTGGCTCTTGGGGGGACCCCAAGACTCGCTCCCTCGGGAGCCAGGCCGGCTCCCAGGCTCAGGCTCTCCTTCACCCCCTGCCCACCCCAGGCCTGATCCACGTGCACAGGCGCAAGATGTTCCAGGCTACGATCCTTTCAGTGGAAAACTTGCAAAGCAGCAAATCCACGTGAGGAAGCTAGCTCACCCCATGTCCCCAACTGTCCCCATCCCCCAACCTTCTGACTGTCACCGTCCCCAGACCCCAGCATCCTCCTCCCACATCTTCCCACCCCTTCTCCATTACCCTCCATAACTCTTCTCCCCCTCCCAGCCGGGCCACAATCCTGGTGCGCCTGGACACCGGAGGCCAGGAGGGACTGCAGTACCAGCCAGGGGACCACATAGGCATCTGTCCCCCCAACCGGCCAGGGCTGGTGGAAGCACTGCTGAGCCGCGTGGAGGACCCACCACCGCCTGCCGAGTCTGTGGCAGTGGAGCAGCTAGAGAAGGGCAGCCCTGGTGAGGGGACAGACTGGGGACTCCAGCGACAGCCTGCTCCATCCCCCAGCCCTAGGCCCCCAAGCACAGCCCTGACAGAGCACCACCTCCCTTCCCAGCTGGGCACCAGCTCAGAGCTAGCCATGCTGCCCCAGCCAGACTGGCCATGTTGCTGAACAGTGCTCACAAAACATGGTCCCTTTGTCAAAACCTGTCCCCATGCAACCCAGAAGGTTGTTCCTTCCCTGGGCTCCTTCCACAGCCTGCCTCTGGCAGACCAACTTTCCCTATCAAGTGTAACTTCTACCAGATCAATGCCCAGAGGAAGATACACTGGGTGGGGCCAGAACCAAGGGGTATCCGAACGAGCCCCACCCATCCAGCAATCCCCAAACAAATACTCCTCTGCTGCTAAGACAGGCCACACCACCATTCAAGGCAGGCTCTCCAAAAACCAGGGTGAGACCCAGTCAGTCCCCAAAAACAACTTCAGCCCAGACAACACAGTCTGGGCTGGGGCCCCTCCTCAGCGATCCCTGTGCACCCCCCAGGTGGCCCTCCCCCCGGCTGGGTGCGGGACCCCCGGCTGCCCCCATGCACACTGCGCCAGGCCCTCACCTTCTTCCTGGACATCACCTCTCCACCCAGCCCACGCCTCCTTCGACTGCTCAGCACCCTGGCTGAAGAGCCCAGTGAACAGCAGGAGCTGGAGGCCCTCAGCCAGGTGGGGCCCCCAGGCGGGGAGCAGGATCTAGGGCAGGAGATGAGCTGGGGGGAGCCACCATACAAGGTCCTCCCTGTGCTTTCTCCTCCTGGCCAAAACATGCCGGTGCTGTAACACCCAGCTCCAGGCTGATGCATCACTGGATGCTCAAGATCTTTTGGTTTTCTGAGTCAGGGTCTCACTGTGTAGTTCAGGCTGGCCTTGAACTGCAGTCCCCATACCTCAGCCCCTCAAGTGCTGGGATTACAAGCATGCACCGCGATGCCCACATATTTCACTTGTTTTGGGATGCTCAAGGTCTTAAAGAGGTGTTGCTTGGACTGAACTGAAGAAGAATCCTAAGGAGGCCCAGTAGGGAGGGCTCAAAAAGGGAAGGCAAGGAGGTCTGCCACCCAGCGCCCCTCTCCCTCCAGGACCCACGGCGCTACGAGGAGTGGAAGTGGTTCCGCTGCCCCACACTGCTGGAGGTACTGGAGCAGTTCCCCTCCGTTGCACTGCCCGCTCCCCTGCTCCTCACCCAGCTGCCCCTGCTCCAGCCGCGGTACTACTCCGTCAGCTCGGCACCCAGCGCCTACCCCGGGGAGATGCACCTCACGGTAGCCGTGCTAGCCTACCGGACCCAGGGTAAGGCCGGGAGCAAGGCAGGCTTGGCCCCAGCAGGGTGGGCCAGGCCCTTCATGGCCTCTCTCTCCTCCACAGATGGGCTGGGGCCTCTGCACTATGGGGTCTGCTCCACGTGGCTGAGCCAACTCAAAACTGGGGACCAGGTGCCCTGCTTCATTAGAGGGTGAGTGGCCCTGCAGAATGGGGAGGGACATCAAGAGGACATATCTGTGTGTCTAAGCCAGAGGACAGAAAGGGCCACATGGACAGCTGGGGATGGGTAAAGAATCAGAGAAGGGGGGCAGGGATTTAGCTCAGTGGCTTAAGTGCCTGCCTGGCAAGGCTGAGGCTGTGAATCGTTCCCCAGTACCAAAAAAAAAAAAAAAAAAAAAAAAGAACCAGAGGAGGACCACACAGGATTCGGTGGTAGCTCCGATGAGGGGGATACTGGAAACAGGAGGGACCTGCATAACGGATCAAGGGTGTCCTCAGGTCACCTCGGAATTGTGGTTGATCTTTGGGCCTCACCAGTTTGACTCAGGGTCCTTCCCCAAAACCGTGACTCCCAGAGGCACAGCAAGGATTGGGCCGGCTGGCTTTGTGGAGTGGCCTCTGCGTGTCTCTCTGCATCCCTGGGCACAGCCTGTGTCAAAAGCGCGGCACAATGGCACTAGGGTACCCAAGACCCCCGGGCCTAGGCAGGACAGACCACGGCGTTGCCGAGGAGATAAAAATCCTTCTCTGCTGTGTCCCAAAGTCTCACCCTCTGGCAGCCAGGAGCCAGGTCCGAGCTGAACTGAGAATTCTCAGGCTGGCACCAGCTAGGTCCAGGGACGCCAGCCTACAGGGGAGGCAAAATGACCAGTAAATTACACCAAATAATTCATTATAAATCAAGGACCAATATTATGGATACTTGTTTAAAATATATACACTCAGCGGGCCCCTTACAAAATGAAAATCTGCCTTCTATTCCCCATATTTTTATTTGTCTTTATTATTATTATTATTAGTCTTTTTGAGAGGGTCTCACTACACAGTTCAGGCTGGCCTTGAATGCACTTTGTAGCCCACAATGGCCTGAACTCTTAGTGATCCTCCTGCCTCAGCCTCCCAAGTGCTGGGATTAGAGATGTGCACTGAACTATATTTTCTGCTGGCCCAATTTCTAAACACCATAGGCCCAGAGACTTTCTGGTTGGGAGCAGAATTCTTTTAGTAACAATTACATATTCTTACCATGACCCAGACTGTTCTGAGGACTTACAAGTATTAAGGCATCTGTCCTGGGTGGTTCAAACGGGGGGCACCTGATGGAGGAAGGCCTGACGGGGTCTCTCTGGCTAGGGCTCCTTCCTTCCGGCTCCCACCCGACCCCAGCTTGCCCTGCATCCTGGTGGGCCCCGGCACCGGCATTGCCCCCTTCCGGGGATTCTGGCAGGAGCGGCTGCACGACATTGAGGGCAAAGGTGAGGCTGCTGCTGGGGACCGGGCCAAAGGTGGGGCGCGGGACGGAGGGGTGGGGCTGGGAGAGGAGGAGAAGAGGAGACAGCCAGGGCGACAACCTGGAGCCAAAGGTGAGGGGAAGCCTATCATATCAGAGACCAAGGCAGAGGGCCTGGCAGAAGAGCTGGCCCTGTTTTCCTGCCTCCCGGTGCTTGGCATACAGGAAACGTTGAACTGGATTAAGGACAAAGCCGGGCATGGTGGCACACACCTGTAATCCCAGCACTCAGGAGGCTGAGGCAGGAGGATCAAGTTCAAGACCAGCCTGGGCTACAAAGTGAGCTTAAGGCCTGCCTGAACTGCATAGCAAGTCCCAGCCCCAAAAAAGACCAAAAAAAAAAAAAAAAAAAAAAGAGAGAGTGCGAAAAAGAAATGAAAAAGGCAAATGGGGCTCGGAAAGAGGGGGCTGGGACTCTGAGGAAACACTCCGGGGGGAATTCTGGCCTGTGCCAAGGCTTGGAAGGCACGGGGTGTTTAGACTAAGCGTGGGGGTGGACTGAGAGGAAGGCTGAGGATCTGGGCGAATGTGGAGCCACCAGGAGCTCAGTGCTTCAGCCCTGAAACGCTGGGGGCCACCCTAAGGAAAGGACCCTCCCAACCGCGCGGTGTCGCCTCCCCAGGGCTGCAGCCGGCGCCCATGACTTTGGTGTTTGGCTGTCGATGCTCCCAACTCGACCATCTCTATCGCGACGAGGTGCAGGACGCCCAGCAGCGTGGGGTGTTTGGCCGCGTCCTCACCGCCTTCTCCCGTGAACCCAACAGCCCCAAAGTAAGACACCCTGAGCTCACAGACGCGACCTGAGGTTGGGGACCCGGAAGCCCGAAAAGGCTCGGACCGCGTCCCAGCACCGCCTCCAGACCCCGCCCCCAGACCCCGCCTCCCGGCCCCGCCTCCAGGCCCCACCCCGGCCACCCGGGGTCCTATCACAGCCAGCCCCCCTCCCCCCAGACCTACGTGCAGGACATCCTGAAGACCGAGCTGGCTGCTGAGGTGCACCGCGTGCTGTGCCTTGAGCGGGGCCACATGTTTGTCTGCGGGGACGTCACCATGGCAACCAACGTCCTGCAGACAGTGCAGCGAATCCTGGCGAGCGAGGGCGACATGGAGCTGGACGAGGCTGGGGACGTCATCGGCGTGCTGCGGGTGTGGACCTGTGCCCCGGGACCGAGGGCTTGGGGGGGAACCCGGGTGGGAGGTCTGCCTCGGTCTCCAGCTCGGTTTCTGACCCGCTGAGCTTTCCCCGCAGGATCAGCAACGCTATCACGAGGACATTTTCGGGCTTACGCTGCGCACCCAGGAGGTGACAAGTCGCATACGCACCCAGAGCTTTTCCTTGCAGGAGCGGCACCAGCGGGGTGCCGTGCCCTGGGCGTTTGACCTGCCAGGCTCAGACACCCCCAACCCCTGACAGCCCCCTAGCTTCCACTCCGTGTGGGAGTGAGAGGCAGCAGAATTGCTGGCTGATGACAGGCGGCAGGCTCACCCCCTGGGAATGAATGAACCCTTCCTCTCTCCACGGTCCCTGTAACCCTCGGCACGTCCCAGCAGTGGTGCTCAGGGGCTGCTGCCACCCTCTTCACGTACTTTGGTGACCCGTAGAGTCCCTCGCCCCTCTCCAGAATAGCTCACCTTTAAAGCCTATCTCCAAACCATTCAAATAAATATTTATTATTGAAGATTTACAAGAGACTGTGCCAGGTGTTATGAGCCGCCTAACCCAGCCCCTGGGGATTACAATTATAAAAGGCACGTTTTAGTATGTTTTCACTTGGGCAGAGGTAGGGGTGGGACTCCCTAAACATCGAGTCCTACACATTGAATATGATCCAGCATTGTAAAAACAGTCTCCAGCCAACCAGGGACAGTCCTCCTGTGTTGTTCCCTTGGGCTTTATTGAGAAGACAGGTGGCATCCTTCAGCTGCCAGCAGCGAGGCACGCCAGGAGGCTCCGGCATCCTGGCACAAACAAGGGAGCAATTCTGACAGCTTCTTTCCCACCACATGAGGAGCCACACCCACGTCCTCAGACTGCTCAGCATCCAAGAAGTCCAAAACATTAGCCCCCTTGAGCTACTCCACTTACAAGGCCCCTGCTCCCCCAAACCCCCTGTGGACATGACAGGGAGATCAGCACAACACAGCCCTTGAGTTTCAGACCCTGTGCTTCAGCGCTTTCCTGGGCCCTGCCCCTCACTTTGAGGACACTTGGGGACGTCCCAAGCAACTTCTGGACAGCCAGTTGGGTAGGTGTCCCCTCCTTAGTCCCTAACGTGGGGACCACCTCAAAGATTTGTCTCCCACTGCCACAGACATCGCCTCTCTTTCTCTGTTTTCTAGGGTGAATTCCTCCATGGACCCCAGGCCTGTCTAGTGAAAGTGTTCTGGGCCTGACATCTCTGGGGTCGTTGTCAAGATGGCTTCCTGTGTCCTTCTATGCCACCCTGTCCAATCTCCTGCAGCTAGAGAAGCCAGGAATCTGGAGGGAGAAGAAAGCACTTGGAAAACAGCCCAGGGCCCAGGTTCTATAGATGACCACCCCAGTAACCCAAACCCACCAGCGTTCCCACTCCCCAAGACCAATTTCCTGCTCCTGCCTTCCTTCCCCCCCAAAGTGAGCAATACTCACCTAAGGTGTTGTCTGGTCAGTGCCAGGGGCCTGGCCAGTTTCCCTTTGGGTGTCAGTGGTCTCCCGTAACCCTTCAGGGAACAAATTCCGGGCCTGCAGCTTTCCCCACTGCTGCCTGGGGCTGGAGGCAGGGCTGGAGCCTGGTAACAAGAGCCATCAGTTGGGCAGTTCTAGGGTGTGCCATAGCCACCACGATTGGCTCCCTGTACCCCATCCTGCTCACCGCCACTTGACCAGGATGGTTTTTCCTCATCAGGCGAGGCTGGCTGTGAGGGGCTGGACCAGGCCCGGGATGGGGAGGAGGCTGAGGCTTCTCCCCACAGCTCCTGCTGCTGCTGTTGATAGAGCTATGCAGAGAAGAATGAGGACCTCCTTTCCACCTTCCCAGGGCCAGGCCAAACCCCTGGGTGAGGTGCAGGGGGCTCCTCCTCACATCCTTCCAGCCTCTTCTGCTCACCTGGTGCAGGTAGATGGCATGGAGACTCATCTCAGCAGAGGCCAGCTCTGGGAGCTGGACCAGCTTCTGGCCCCCCGTGCTTCCTGGGGACACACAGCTAAAACAAGGGGTGTACCAGGTCAAGCAGGTCAAGACATCACCACCCCAGCAGGAGGGTCAGGCTATACCTCAGACTCCCCTGTGTCCCAGGCCTGTACCACTCACCTGGGGTCCGGGGCAATGCGGGAAATAGAGGCAAGAACGCTGGCTGTGGCAGCGGCTGGGCAGGTGGCTGTGGGGTTTATGTCCCTTGGGGGCAGGATGGGGTTCACCAAGAGGTTGGCCAGGAGGGCATCTGGCTGCTAAAAAGAAGAGGAAAGCCATGGGGCTCAGGAGAGCGGGCAGGAAGGGAGGGGAGAGATCTAACGGAGGCTAGAAACTAGGCGTGCATGGTGGCACACGCCTGTAATCCCAGCACTCAGGAGGCTGAGGCAGGGAGATGGCCAGCCTGGGTTACACAGTGAGTTCAAGGCCAGCCTGGACGACATAACAAAAACAAAGGTAGTGGTAAGAACGGCAGAAAGACAGGCCAGGCCTAGGACTCACCAGAGGCGAGGTGCAGTCACTGAGCGCCCCTGGGGTTGGGGGGCTTCGAGAGGAGGTGGCCCCCCAGGCGGCAGCATCTTGTTGTACCCTGCCTCGAAGGTGGCCCAGAAACCTAGAGCTGTCCCCTGGGGGGCACCACTGTGGGTGTGCCAGCGAGAAACGCATCAGTGAGAGCTCAGTCTTGCCGTTCTCAGCACGCTGGGCTGGGGAGGCCTCCGTCTGTCCCTCTGAGAGCCACTGCAAACAAAGACAGATGCTGCAGTTCCTGGGCCTGGCTGGGGTGGGCAGGGCAGGACACACACGTTCCACACTAAGGATCACTCAGACCTCAGCCACGGAGCAGGACATGGGCCCAGACCCAGCCTCCTCTGCTTTGTCCCTCGGGGCAGATCCAGTCCCCTGAGTGACCCCACCCACTCTCCAGTCCTCTGATGGTCTCTGCTCGCAGGACTACCAGCAGTTCTGGAGAGGGCTCTGAAGATGTCCTGTCATCCTCACCACAAGCCTGCATGCTGTTCCGTCACTGTCCCCACATGAGTGAGTGCAGTGACTTGCTCAGGGTCACAGGCAGCAGGCAACAGAGCTGGGCTTGGAACCCAGTGTGCCCTGGGGAAGGGGTGGGTAACAGGACTCTAACCTGAGGATGTCCATGGCGCCTCACATCCATGAGGGCAAAGGAGCAGATGTCCCCAACCCCGGCCACCTCCACAGTGAAGTGATGAAAAAAGTCAATAAACTCCAGGGCTCGAGGACGGAACCAGAAGAGCAGAAAGAGCGGGGTGAGGAATGGGGACAGAAGCTCTTCCAGGAGGGAGACCTGGAGAGGCAGAGGTAGGGCTGAGCCGAGGTCCCCAGGGGCGCACACCAGTGACAGGGACCGCCAAGGAGCCCCTAGGAAGGCTCTCCAGGAGTGGAAGCCACCAACCCAGTCACCCCACAGCCTCTGGGGACCATGGGGACCACGCGTGCTCAGCTTCCCCGGCGGCCCCCTGCGGATCCCGACCCCTTACCGCTCGGTACTGCAGCAGCTGTGACATCTGCCAATAGGCGCTGTCCCTGCCACCCGCGCCGGGCTCCTCAGGGAGGTAGTGCATGTGGGCCAGCGCCGCCTGCAGCAGGAGCTGCGGGGGGCGCCCCTGACCCTGCTCCTCCGGGAGGAAACGCCTAGAGGCCGAGGGGGGCGTTAGAGGGCCGGTGGGTGAGCCAAGCCCCACCCCACCGCCAGCCCGGGGGTGCGCTCGCCTCGCACCTGGCCGCGGTGGCCGCGAGCCCCAGCGCCGTCATGGCGGTGAACACGTGCTCGACGGCGAGCACGTCCTCGTCGTAGACGGTGAGCAGCAGCAGCGCGGCGAAGGGCGCGCCGGCGAAGAAGAGCAGCTGGCGGGCCAGCAGCGCGCGCAGGGGCGCGGGGGGCTCGGCGGCGCGCAGGAAGGCGGCGGCCGGGCGGTAGGCGCGGGCCAGGCGCGCGCGCAGCTCGTGCGGCAGCTCGTTGAAGTGGCGCAGCTGCAGGCGCGCCAGGCGGGACCAGCGCCGCGCCCCGAAGGCGCCGGGCTCGCGCCGCAGCAGCTCGGCGTGGCTGTAGAAGGCGTGCAGCACCTGCCAGGCCAGCACCACCGGGCTCAGCACCAGGTTCACTGCGGCCAGCAGCAGCGCGTGGCGCTCCCAGCGCGCCGCCAGGGCGCCTCGCTGCTCGCGGCGCTTGTAGGCGTCAGGCAGCTCCCAGCCCCCGCGGAAGAGCGAGAAGGGCCCGCGGAAGAGCAGCAGGTCGACGTTGAGCGCCAGGCCGCGGCTGAGAAAGGCTGCGCTGCCTCCCCAGGGCAGTGGGCAGTGGGCCGGCAGCAGACCCTTGTTAGCCAGCGCCACCTGGTAGTTGGTGTAGCGCAGGATCCGGTGGTGCACGTCCAGTTCGGTCAGCGGCCGCGGTTGCACGCACAGCCCTCCACTCCGCTGCAGCTCCAGGAGGCGCGACTGGACCTCTGCCCAGGGCACTGCGCTGAGTTCTTCCTACCGTGGGAGAGGGCAGTGGTGAGCATCCGCTAACCTGGCTCCCCTCAGGGATGCCCCTACATCCTCCTTAAGCACCGAGACTAAAGCGAGGTTCTCTGCTTCCAGCCACCTTTGGCTTTCTGTCCACCCCTACCTCCCACTAACACCAGCACTTGTGACTTCCGCTCGTCATTTCTAAATTGCTCTGTGCCTGCGTCCTCTGCATTCCTGTGCCATTAGTCAGGTGCTTTCTAGTGACATCTCTTCAGCAGGCCGAGTGTCCCACCTGGCTTCTCAGTTCCTTACAAGTTGGCTGCTCCTGAGGACCCCTCTCTTCCCATTTCCTCTGGATCCCAGTCCTTGCCTGCCACCTGCTGCTCTGGTGAGCTTTGAGATCTCCGGTACCAGCCCAGTTCCTGGTGGCTTGCACTCTGTCATCACATTAGCCTTCCCAGACCCTTGGTTGTGTCCATTTCTAGGGATGAGGACATTGCCAGACCTCCCTAGAGAGCTGCATAACCCATCTTGGCCCTGGGCAGCCTCCCCAGTTCATGCCAGTGTCTTCCCTTCCTCGGAAGGAACAGAGGAGAGAGGGCTCAGCAGCCCCCTGGGGAGGGGAGCAGTGATCACACTCCCACTGTCCATCTGCTCTGCCGGCCTTCTGTCTCCTCCCTGCTCTGTGCCTGGTGTCCCCCTACCCCTGCACCTTCTGGAGCCCTCCCATTGCTCTGGGGGAGGGCTGTGCCAAAGCTCCTATACTTCCCAGGGTGAGCCAGAGACTTGTGTTACTTAGGTCCAAAACAAACGGCAGCGGCAAGATGGAGAGGAAAGGAAGGGCAGGCAGATAGCATGACCGAGGGACAGTGACAAAGCCAACGAGGCCCCTGCAGGCTCAGTTTCAGGCCTGCACATGCCCACTGCTTTCCCCACCGCCTCGCACTGGAGCTTGGAACGCCCTTCCTGACTCCATCCTGACCTTCCCAGCCAAACTCAAACTCCTCCTCCTCTAAAAAGCCAGGAGGCAGCCCTTCCTCTCGGCACCCATTGTTTTCGCCATGTGACTCTAAGTCATCTTCGTGACTCATCTGAATAAAGGAAGCTCCGAGGCCGAGGGCCCTGCTCTGCAAGTTGGCAGTGCCTACCTCCTGCACCCAGTGTACCAAAGACGCACCCTTTCTGTTCTCTGCCCACCCACTCACAGCAGACAACACCTGCACAGCTCACCGGGGTGATGTGCAGGGCCTCCCTGTAGAACACCTGGATGTCCCAGTAGCAGAAGAGGTTGCTGAGGGAGCGAAGCAGCTGGAACAGCCAGTAGCAGGCAGCCAGGAAAAGGAGAAAGACCAGCAGGGGGCTGGCACGGATCCTGTGTGGTGGAGACACGGGTTGGCGTTGAGAAACCCGGAGAAGGAGACCAACACCACTAGGAGGCCAACGGGACTCACAGTGCAGTCCAGCGAGGGGACCCCTGAGAGTCCTTCACAAGAGTCTGCAAAGTCCACACTTGTTGCAGGCAACACTATGCTTCCTGCCTTTTGTACTCTCAGCCTCCTGTGAATGCGAAGGGCTCTCAGCCCCTAGGGGATGCGCTGAGACTCTCATCACACTGATAGTGCAGGGCATGTGCACCTGTGCAAGCCTAGGCTTTGAAATGTCCCTGGCCCAGGGTGCAGCTTCATGGTAAAACGCTCATCCAGCATGTTCCAAGCCCTGGGTTTGATCCCAGCACAGAAAAATAAACAATTAGAGATGTCCTCGGCTTTCATCTCTAATAAGTATAGATCAGATATAATTCTCACAAACAAAAGCGCTTCTCAATCAATTTGAAGTGTATTCAAAATTATATTTAGGTCTGTTGCCATGGCCTGTGCCTGTAACTCCCACACTTAGGAGGCTGAGCAGAAAGATTACCACAAATTTGAGGTCAGCCTGACTATATGTCAAGACCTTGTCTCAAACAAAGGAACAAACAATAAGGCATTTAAAGCCAATCTCAGTTCTCCAAAAGACTAAGGAGGACTGGATGTTCCAGCCCCACCTGGGCAACTTAGTAACTTACTGAGACCTTGTCTCAAAAAATTTAAAAAGTGTCTAGGAATGCAGTGCAATGTGAAGGTCCTGGGTGTAATCACCAGCACCACACACACACACACACACACACACACATATACTTTTTAAAATATACTTTAAGTCAGGCATTATGGCTCACAGAAGTAATCCCTGCACTTGGGAGGCTGAGGCAGGAGGATCACCATGCATTCAAGGCCAGTCTAAACTATATAGAGAGACCCTGTCTCAAAACAAAGAAACACCACGCACACGTTAAATCCTGAGGCCAAATACTTTGAGCACTGCCAATCTAGACTAAAGAGCAAAGAGAGCTGCCTTCTACTCCTGTACCCCAAGCCGGGCTTCATGGGGTGGAGACCCCACCTGGCTACCACTCACCTCTCTGCACACTGGGCAGAGGGCAGGATGGCATCCGACAAGGCCACTTTGTCCCGGACCAGACTGGGTCTTGAATGGTTGCTCCTTTGATTGGCAAAGAGAATGTCGTAATCCACACAGCGAAGGAGGAAGGTTGTGAAGGTGATGATGAAAAGGAATTGTCTGTAGGAGGAGAGCATGGGGACCAGGCGGTGATTGAGCCTGAGGGCTCCCTCCCACCCCAAGCCCTCTGGAGCCCTGAGCTGGGGCACACTAGACAGACTGGAAGTGGTAGGTACTAAGCAAGGAAGGCAAGGCCCTTGGGCTGGAGGGTAGAGCTTGGGGCTGGTGCCGCTTCTCACCCCAGCTGGAAAATGTCCTCCAGAAGGATACAGGTAAAGCCTTTCCGCTGGTGGTAGTTATAGATGTGGCCTGAGTCAAGGAAGAAACCCAAGGCACAGTGGGCCTGTCCCAAGGACACCCCCACACACATACTCTCCCACAAGGCCGTCGCACCCTTGGATTCTCCCTGCCAAGGCTGTGCTGGCTCCATGGCACTCCCGCAGCTGGGCACAAAGGATATATTGGTGAAGAACGTATCCAAGTTCTGGATGTGGTGCCAGGAGCCTCAGGACAGAAGGGACCACATCAAGACATGGTGATCATGGCACTAAGTCCCCTCCTGGGCCAAGCTGGTCCAAAGCCCCCAGCCCGTTCCCTCTGCTCACCCCGAAGCCCTTCAGGCACGTGAAGTAGGGGCTGCTGTTCCTCCCCATGGAGTGGAGAGTCTTGGGACCCCTCAGGGTCACAGTCCTCCAGCCTCTCATAATCCTGCTCCGAGACCAGAGGGCCTATCCACAGCCCACGGGGGTCCTGGGCGCAGCCGTGTGAGGGAGAGGGGGCGGACCAGGCCAGGGAAGGGGTGGACTGGGGTCTCCAGGAAGGGGGAGCAGAGCTGGGCATTGGTGCAGGTTGTGCCCGCTTTGGGGGGGTGGCTGGGATGGGCAGGGCAGTGTAGCAGGGCAGAGAAGCCCCTGTCCCCTGCAGGCCCGAGCGCAGGGACCCAGGGGTCACAGAGGGGGAGCTTCCAGTATGAGGGGCAGAGGGCAGAGAGAAGACAGAGACCCTCCCTCCCCCTGGTCCCCAACCTGGAAGAGCAGGTGGCGGCGGTGGCGGCAGGGGAACCAGGGACACGGAGCCAGACCCCAGGTCTCCCCAGCGCCTCAGCTGCCCTGGGCTCCCCCCCAGGCCCATACGTCTCACCATCAGACTGCAGCTTCTCTGAAGAAGCCAGAAGGATGGGACTGCCGCTGGTCACACAGAGGTCTGTGGAGTCGAGCAGCCACTTCAGTAAGGCTGATGACAACAATACTACTGGGTGACTCAAGCTGGCAGGCATCAGGCACCCCAACTCTTGGATCACCTATGTGATCACCCACACCCCAGGCAGGGTATCCTGGGGCCAATCCTCTCTTGGACTCAGCCTCCATGCCTGGAAGGGGTGCCAGCTGGGAGAGAGAGGTTGTATGGTTCCTGGGACATCTTTCGACCTTGAGGGGACTACAGGTCCAGAGAGCAGCAGCCAAAATCAAACAGCAAAATCCCACTAAAGGAGACAGGACCCTGAAACCAAGCTGTTAAATTGCTAGGCGAGTATTTTGCCCATGGCCAAAATTTTGTTTCCTTTTGTTTTGTTTTTAAGACCGCATCTCACAGTGGCATAACCACCTGCCTGGCAAGCGTGAGGTCATGAGTTCAATCCCTGAGACCAAAAACAAACAAACAAAAAAAGACAGCATCTCACCATATGGTTCATGCTGGTCTTGAACTCACAAAGATCCTTCTGCTTCAGTTTCCCAAACAGGCACATGTCAACACACCTGGCTCTAAATCTTTTATTTCTTAAATTTGCGTGGTGGGGAAGGCTTATAACTCCAGCACCTGGAGGCTGAGAAAGGAGGGTCCGAATTCAAGGCCAGCCTGGGCTACGTAGTGAGTTCAGGGCCAGCCTGAATTACAGAGTGAGACCCTGTCTAAATAAATAAATAAATAAATAAATAAATAGATAGATAGATTAATAAATAAAGGCTGGGCATGGTAGCACACACCTGTAATCCCAGCATTTGGGAGGCTGAGGCAAGAGGATCTGGGTGAATTTGAAACTAGCCTGGGATACAGAGTGAGTTCAAGACCAGCCTGAAATATGTAGCAAAACCTTGTCTCAAAAAGTAGGGGCCAGGGATACAGCTGATCAGCACTGCAACTGCCTTCCAAGCATAAGGTTGTGAGTTTGATCCTGGTACCCCTCCACACACAAAAAGAAGACAAAAAATTAATCGATTAATTGAAATAAAATATAATCTTACTTCTCCTCTCTTCACACCCACATCTAATAATCAACAGGGAAACACTTTAGAAAAAGACACAAAAATCAGGCATAGTGGTACAGGCCTGTAATCCTAACCCTGAGGGATGCTAAGGTAGGAGAGTTACAAATTCCAGCCCTGGCTGGGCGATCAGTGACTTAGTGCACTCTGTCTCAAAACAATATACAAAAAGGGGTAAGGCTATAGCTCACTCCAAAGGACCTGGGTCCAACCCCCAGTACCACAAAAGGAAAGGAAAGAAAGAGAAAAGGCCAAGTTGATTGTGATGATCCACAACTGTAATCTCAGCTACTTGGGAGGCTGAGGCAGAAGATCACAAATTCAAGATCAGCCTGGGGAATTTAGTTAGATCCTGCCTCAAAATAAAAAAATAAAAAGGAAGGCTGCAGAGGTAGCTCAGTGGCACAGCATCCCTGGCTTCAACCATCAGATGGCACAGAGAGGGAGACTGAGAGAAAGAAAAAAAGAATCGAATATTCTAGTCATCTGAGGATGCTAAAGACGGGAAGAGGGGAGACTGCCTGGATTTGCAGACAGACTGGGGAGACCAAGGAAAAGAGTAAAGAAAGAAAAGGCAGCTGTCTTGGATTTAAAAGGCAGTTTGGGGAGCTTAAAGTAGAAAAGTCAGGTTCTGTAGAATTCCACTGTGTTTCCTTCCTTACCTTCCTGAACCTTGATGTCCTTCTTCTGAGTCCTGATCCAGTTTCTGTGGGCCCCTGAGAAGCATCCAGTCTGGACCAGCAGAGTAGACAGCAGGGGTCTAAGATGAGCCAAGCTAATCTGTGTACCCAGGCAGGAGCTTCCCAAGGTAAGTTCCCTGTTGTCACCTCACCACGGAGGAGGAGAGCCAAGCAGCTGGTCTGGTGGCTTGCCCAACGCCATTCTTGAGGCCCTGAATCACAGGTGCCCTGCTGAAAACTGTGCCTGAGATACTGACTCAGCCAGCAGGTGTCAGGGCCTCCAGGCTGAGGCCCAAGGGCTGATGTAAGGGGCAGCACCCACAAAACACAGAGCAACACAGTGCTTCCTAAATTGTCTGCCAGAGGAATGTGGCAGCAGGCATGGAACTGCCCACAAATCGAGTCCCAGTGAGCTTGTGTTTCTCCTTTCCTGTCTCTTTTCTGGGAGGGGAATTGTCACACTAGCTCAAGACTTGCACACCTTTGTGGTTGGGCAGGCGGTAGAGCCATGAAAATGTAACCCGCCCTTCTATAGGTGACAAAATGGAATCCTGAATGGTAGGGGGACCAGGAAATTCCCAGGATCTTTCTGAGACATCTGTCAAGATGGCTCACGTGGTTTTGTCTGGTCTTTCCCCTCAGCTTGCCCACCCCATATCCCTCACTCAATGCCATGAATATTCCATCACAAACATACTAGGGCCCCGCCTCGTGCACCTTGAGTTCCGCGGCCTGATCACAAGCTGATCCTAAGCTCTTTCATTGACAGCCTCCTTACCACTACTCTCCATTCAAGTCGATTTACTACACAGGGAACTTTTTCCTGCCAGACATTTGGAGAGGGGGAAAAGATGAACCAGGCAAACCATTTCCCACCAAGCGGTGACATCCTAGTGGGTGAGACAGATATGCAAACAAATAATTACATGGAAGGAATAGTAAAAGCTAAGCAAGGGTGCGAGTCTGTTCAAGATTTCAAGGGACTCTTCGGCAGTCATTCAAGCCACCAAGAGGAAGGTGCATGTCGGGGAGATAGCTCTAAAAGATCGTGCCTTGATGGACACCTGTTCTTAATAATTGAGCAAGTTTATTACAATAAATGATAACATTTATTATTGGTGTTGCCCCAATGATGGTGCACGCCTGCAATCCCAAGTAATCGGAAGCCTGTGGGAGGAGGATCACAAGTTTCACACCGGTTTACATAACTTAGGGAGACACTGTCTCAAAATTTAAAAATAAAAATAAAACAAAAAGGCCTGGGGGTGTAACTCAGCGCTCTAGGGGCCCGATCTCCAGTAAGGGGTGGGTGGGTGGGAGCGTGGTATGAACAGGGCGTCACGGTCATGATCACCCCGGAGAGTTTTTTGCAGGACGCAGTTACCATCCAGGAGTTGTGACGTGCTTATGAGAACAGGGTGGGTAGCAAAAGGGCCTTAGATTTGTTTTTAACTCCCCCGAGAATATTGCTTATAAGTCACTCGCAGCCAGCGCTCTACACTCCCTGGGAACTCCAGGACTTCTAGAAACTGTCAGCAGCATCCTTAAGAAAACAACAGGAGGTCAGCAGCTGACTTGTTACTATAGACACTCGAGGACGTAGAACAGTCATCAGGGGCTGACTACGTCACCAGGCCCAAGGAAGAGCCCCTCCCTGTTCAGCTCCGCCCACAGCGGAGAGGGATAGGCGACGCTCTCCAATCACAGTTCGGGAAAAGGCAGACTGGGAAAATTTTCTCCAATCACAGCTTGCAACGAGATTGATGTGTCTTTCCACCAATCATCGCCAAGGCGCAATGGGGTTGTCGGGATGTGGGCCGAGACTAACATGGATCCCTCCGTGGGACGAGGGTGAAGCTGCTGTTGCCGGCTGCGCCTGTCTTCCTGCCTGGCATGCTGGTGCACTTATTTCGGATCGGGATCCGGGGCGGTCCTGTCCCAGGCAGGTCGCTATTTTCCCACCGGCTCCAGTCATTCTCGGCACACAGGTAAAACGGGACAGAGGTTCCTGGAGCCCAGGCCATTGACCACCCGGCAGTGCGCGTGGCCTGCCGGGAGATGGAGTCCTGGGCTCGCGCAAGGCCAGATGGGAGTTGATGCTAGCCAGACCGGAGGTGCAGTGTCGCTCCTCGGGCTTTGGCCTCAATTATTCATAGTGACGATCAAAGGTGGCAGCAGGAGGTTCTGCGCGTCCGCCTCCTCCTCCTCGAGTCGGACTGACGAGAGGTCTGGAGGTTGGTGGCCGCGCCCAGTCCACACTACCCACCAGGGGGCACCATTCCCGGTTCCGTCCGCATTGTTGGAATGATCTGGCGATTGGGACAAAAACCTATTAGTGTTAAGACATTATTGGTGGTGCTTGCATGACTCAAAGTGAGCCCATCGAAGTGATTCCTGTGACCCCAGCTCTGGGAAGCTGAAGCAAGAGAATCCCAAATTCGAACCCGACCTGGACAATTTAGCAAGACCCTATCTTGAGAGAGTTGTTTTCGATTTGTTTATTTGTTTGGTGCAGGGGATTGAACTCCGGGCTTTTGCTACCCAGCCTTTTTTTTATTTTTTGAGACAGAGTCTAAAATTGCACAGACCGAATTTGCAATCCCCCTGTCCCAGCCTCCCAGATTACTGGGATTATAGACATGTACCACCACACTGGTCGTAGAGGCCCTGCAAAAAAGGAAAGCAAAGATGTCAGTGGGATGTAGCTCGATGGGAAGGACTGAGTTCAATCCCCAATACCAAAGAAAGTAGTTCCTGGAATTGGAGAATTATGGAGAACGAGGATCAGCCGTAATTCATTCTTGGCAAAATACTCTACTCTTGTTCTCGTTTGTCCAGGGAGAGGAAAAGATGAGAAACAAGGATTTGGAAACTACATTTGAAATGCTTTGTGAGGTGGCGCTGATTCTAATCCTGCAGGGAATAATCTGAGATTCAAACAGAACCAGGTTATTGCGGAGCTGTGTCCCTTGGAATGCTGATGGGTGGAGGGAGGGCAAGAGCTGGGACGAGCTAGAGCTGGAAGTTCTGGTGCTGGGAAGTAATCTATGAGTTCTTGGCAATCATCAAGCCCTTCTTAGAGTCTTAGTAGAGTCTTAGTTTGGAGATGAGAGAGGCTGGAAAGTGGCCACGGTAAATTATTAAACGGTTTGAAAACAGTCTTCAGGAAAGACCAAGAAGGGTATTGATATTATTTGAACCAGAAAGAAACCCAAGGAAAGACATCACACCCAAAGGTACATGTGTTCACTAGTCAGTACTTTTCAGTGGACCATAATAATATGAATAGACAATATCAGATTACATGTTCAAAAATCAGGGTGTATTATTTTGTGAAACCGTTCCATTTTGTCATACTGGGTTGTACTGGGGTATTGCACTGGACTGCAGTGTAAGATATTGGCCACAGTAAGTGTAAACTTCTACAGAGGACTAAGAGCTGGGTTAGACTGTTCCAGTCTCTAATGAGACTCGCTTGTGTTCAACAAACGTGCTCAGCATCCACAGGGTCTGCCGAGTACAGCTTCCTGCCCTTCCAGGAAGATAAGAGTCTAATGGGTAAAACAAGACACTGAAAACCAAGTGGAATAGGGGAAGAGGAGGCATAATACAGAGGTAGCAAGAAGCACAGGCCTCCCCGAAAGCAAAGAGGATGCCATGAAGTCTGTAATTAGAAGGGTGTGGGAATATAAAGACCATGGTGGTAGAGAAGAAATCTCTCCCTGTGTGCTTTTTTAAACAGTGTTTTCTTGTCACTGGGCGCTTGGATCTTTGCATATGCAGCCGTGCCCTCTTGACATCCGTCCCTAACCTGCCTCCTTTAGCCGTCCTCACCTCGATTCAGCCCTTTGCCATCCTTTAAATGGTAAATCTCATGTCCCACTGCAGACTAAAAACCAGGATGGCCCTGAACAGCCTCCTGCTTACACTCTGACATCCAGGTGCTTTTAGAGATTAGAAGGACTGCCCCTTGCCATGCCTCATGTATCGAAGCCCTTGCTGGACATGGTGGTGCACACCTGTAACCCCAGCACTCAGGAGGCTGAGACAGGAGGGTTGCTGCTTGTTCCAGCCCAGCCTGGACTACATAGGGAGTTCCAGGCCAGCCTGAACTAAATAGCAAGATCCTGTCTTTTAAAAAAGTATCGCTTGGTGGCAGATGCCTGCACTCAGGAGGCTGAGGCAGGAGGATCACCATGAGTTTGAGGCCAGCCTGGCTATGTAAGTGAGTTCAAGGCCAACCTGGCTATGTAAGTGAGTTCAAGGCCAACCTGAACTACATAGCGAAACCCTGTCTCAAACAAAACAAAACAAGCCAGAACAGTTGAGTCCGCATTATCAGTTTATAGCTACAACATCTAAAGCAAAAAGAAGGGCTGACCTATTCAAGACAGGATAAATTCTTTGGATTTTTAGTTTTCTGTTTCCTCTGTCACCCAGTGGAGGGGGTATCTGTGGCCCTTCCCCTCCTTGCATTGTCACTGTAGGGACCTAGGAAGGGAGATTGGGTTATGGGTGTGATAGGTCCCTCCCTGGCCCTGGCCTGTCCCCTAGAATAAACCTGGATTCTGGAAGCAGACAGCAGAGGCTGCTGGCATGCAAGTTCTCTGCCCAGGGACAGAATACCCTTACCTTCTCCCAACATGGATGTTTTTAACCCAGTGAGCATAAAGGGGGAGGTGAGTTGTAGGCAGCAGATCCCTGACTCTGCTGCTGCAGGGTCTGGATGCTTCATTTGCCTTAAGCAAGCGCAGTGCCAAGTCAGAGCAGGAGTCTCCCGGGAGCCCCACTGCGGACCTCTGTGTCTCTGCCTGGCCCAGAAGTGCCCTCCAGTCCTGGTGTGAGTGATTGTGAAAGGCCAGGGCCTGCAGAACTGCCCTCTGGGGTTGGTGCCCCTGAGGCTGAATCAGGCCAGGGTGTATGGTGTACCATGAAAAGCTGGCTCCGTGCTCAGCCTTCACATTCCTTAGAAACTCAGCTTGTGTGTGTTTGCCTAGGGAACTGAGGTCACTTCCGGACAGCCTTCGTGGCTGTGCAGGATTGTGCTCCTCATGCTCTGAGAGGCTGAGGCAGAGAGATCACAAGTTCAAACCCAACTGGGCAATTGAACAAGTGAGACCAAGTCTCAAAATTAAAAATAAAAGCTAAGTGTGGTGGCTCATGCCTGTAACCCCAGCACTTGGGGGACAGGCAGGAAGATCACTGCAAGTTTGAGGCCAGTCTGGACTATGAAATAAATTCAAGGCTGAAATGTGTAGCAAACCCCTGTCTCAAAACACACACACACACAAATTACTTCACTTGGGCCAGGGATTTAGCTCAGCAGCATAAGCGCCTACCTTGCAAGCACACAGTCATGAGTTCCATCCCAGGTACCAAAAAAAAAAAAAAAAAAAAATTACTTCACTTATTGCTGGGACAAAATACCCGACACCCACAATTTAAAGGAGCAGAGGTTTGTTTTATTTTCTCTTTTTCCCAGGCTGACTTGAACTCACTATGTAGCCCATGCTGGCCTCAAACTTGTATCCGTTCTCCTGCATTGGCCTCCCAAGTGCTGGAACTATAGCTGTGCACCGAGCTCAGCAAAGAGAAGTTCCTTTTGGCACTCAGCTTTAGTTGATAATCACTGGCTCCAAGGCAGGAAGGCTTGGGGGAAGGGCCCGGGTGGAGGAAAACTGCCCCTGTCATAGTATTCAGGGAAGCAGTCAGGAAGATGTAACCTTCAGATCACAGGCAGTGACCTGCCTCTTCTGACCAGACCCCGCCTACTCACAGCAAGCCAGCTATAAGCCCCCTGTAATTCCATTCGCCTTCTAAAGGTCTCACTTATGATCCCATGAGGCATCAGGAGGACATCTAGTTATAAACTGTAACACCAGGAGTGGTGGCATACCCCTGTGATCCCCGCACTCTGGAAAGCTGAGGCAGGAAACATTTGAGCCCAGGGGTTGGAGGCCAGCCTGGGCAACACTGAATGACCTCATCTCAAAAAATTAAACAAAACAAAAAAAAAGTCAGGTATGATGAAGCCGGGTATGATGGCACATACCTATAATCCCAGCACTTGGGAGGCTGAGGCAGGAGGATCGCTATAAATAAATTCAAAGCCAGCCTGAGCTACACAGCGAGAACCTGTCTCAAAGAGAAAAAAAGAAGAAAAGGACAGTACCAAGGAAGGCAGGGCTGAGGGCTTGAAAGGAGAAGAAATGCTTTGTTGGTCATTTGAAGGAACCAGGCCTCACCTATTGTCCTTTCTCTCCTGACAGGTCCCCAGATGGCCGCCTCAGCTCCTGTCTGCTCAGGGCCATGGCCCAGCTGCGGACACAGCTCCGAGCCCGCTTCTCTCGAGTCCCACCCGCCACAGCTCCCAGCCAGAGCCCCCCTGCCTGGTGCTGGCTTGGGGGAGCCCTGCTGGGACCCATGGCACTCTATAAGCTTCCTCGCCTCCACCTGCTAGCGCTGTGTGAGGCGCGGGAGGCCCCTCCTGCCTGCCCCACACCCCGTGTCACACAGTCCCAGTTTAACTGGCAGCTCTTCTGGCATTTCCTGCGCCCCTACCTGCTGTTCCTGGGGGCTGCCATCGTGGTGAGGCTTTCCCCGCCCCTGCATCCTGGGCACAGGGAGGACCCACAGGGCTCAGGGCAGCCCAAAGCATGGACTTTACGTCTCACTAGCCACGCAGTCATCCTGTAGCCACTGTTGACCACGCTCAGTTGTGGGAGGGGAAGAGTCCAGCTGCCCGTCTCTAAGCACCTGTCCCCCCTGTCCTGCCTGACACAGCTGGCACTAGGCGCGGCCCTAGTGAATGTACAGATCCCCCTGACCCTGGGGCAGCTGGTCGAAGTCGTGGCCAAGTACACAAGGGACCGCGCGGGGAGCTTTGTGTCTGAGTCCCGGAACCTCAGCACCCACCTGCTCATCCTATATGGCGTCCAGGTACAGTAGGGTGGGAGCCCCCGGCACTGAGGAGCCTTCCCTGGCCTCCCTGAGCACCCCGGCCTGTCTCGCAGGGACTGCTGACTTTCGGGTACCTGGTGCTGCTGTCCCACATCGGAGAGCGCATGGCCGTGGACATGCGCAGGGCCCTCTTCAGCTCCCTGCTCCGGTACTGCCTGCTGTAGGGTGTGGGTAGGGCTGACCCCAAGAGGGTCTAGGAGCTGTCAGATCCTGAAGTGTCATCTCCTCTCTCCTGCCTTCGGCCGCCCCCGTGACACTACCAGACAGGATATTGCTTTCTTTGACGCCAAGAGGACAGGGCAGCTGGTCAGCCGCCTGACGACTGACGTGCAGGAGTTTAAGTCATCCTTCAAGCTTGTCATTTCCCAGGTCAGTGCCCCCATGCTCCCTTGCACGTGTTCTCTCCCTTGGTGATGCACCAGGCCCAGAGCTGTCTGCAGAGGACGTGTACGAGGGGACTCGGATGTCCAGTCCATGGAAAAGGGCTGCCCGGGTGGGTGTGACTAGGCTGCCGGCACACAAACGGGACCTTCTGCCAGCAGGAGCAATGTCACGTTGCTGCCCTAGCCTGAGCGCTGATCGCCGGGCGGCCCTGGGCTTGGCACACTGACACCTGCCCCTAGCCCCGCCCCACCCCCACATGGCCATGGGTCACGTTGGACACTGGCTCCTGGCAGCCCGTGAGTGGTATCCCTGTGTACATCTCTGAGTTCTGATCTAAATCAGAAAGTGAAAGCCAGCTGTGGCAGGAAGGCCCAGGAAGACCACTGTGAGTTCAAGGCCAGCCTGGGCCATATAGTAAGACCCTGTCTCAAAAACAGACAAAGACAAAGAAAGACAGACAGAGAAGCAGGTGGGTCAGCTGGTCAGAAAGGGTCCGGGTCTGTGGTGACTGAGGGTCTTGCTGCAGCGCTGGTGATAGCCAGCCTCTGTCTTCCTTCCCCTGCCCAGGGGCTGCGCAGCTGCACCCAGGTGGCCGGCTGCCTGGTGTCCCTGTCCATGCTGTCCCCGCGCCTCACGCTGCTGCTGCTGATTGTCACACCCACCTTGATGGGCATTGGCACCTTGATGGGCTCCAGTCTCCGGAAGTTGTCCCGCCTGTGTCAGGAGCAGGTACCACAGTACCTGGCCACCCTTCCCTCATCTTTCGAGCCTATTGTCCCCATCAGTCCCCCCATCGCCAACCCAGCTTCCTGTTTCCCTGACGCCACACAGGTCGCCAGAGCAACGGGCGTAGCAGATGAGGCCCTGGGCAATGTCCGCACGGTGCGCGCCTTTGCCATGGAGCAGCGGGAAGAGGAGTAAGTCCCGGGAGGCTGGAGCACGGCCTGGGGATGGGGCTTCCCGGCCTGCACCCTGCACGCTGTGTCCTAGCTTCTGCCTGGACTCTACCCAGACACTACGGAGCAGAGCTGGAGCGGTGCCGCGCAAAGGCAGAGGAGCTGGGCAGGGGCATCGCCTTGTTCCAGGGCCTGTCTAACATCGCCTTCAACTGTGAGTGGCCCCAGGTCCTGCCTGGGAGGGGACACAGGGCTGCACCAGGGCGGAGCAAGGGCAGCACCTGCCTTGTCCCTGGGGTGGTGGTCAGGCGTCCACAGGAGGGCAGTGGGCAGTGTCTCCCGGAGCTGCCGTGGGTTCTGCAGGGCCCCCTGTGAAGGGTGTGAGGCCAGCCCTGCCCCTCCTCTGGCTCTCATCAGATTCCCTGGTCAGCAGAGGACAGCGCAGGGCTGGGACTCAGGACACACGGGCTGTCCCTCCTCTCTGGCATTGCCTTCCTCACCTCCTACCCTCCCCCCGCAGGTATGGTCCTGGGCACCCTGTTTGTTGGGGGCTCCCTGGTAGCTGGACAGCAGCTGACAGGAGGAGACCTCATGTCCTTCCTGGTGGCCTCCCAGACAGTGCAGAGGTGAGTGGAAGCTGTTTCCATCCCGAAACAACCCCCTGTTCTCCTCCAGAGCCTCCCTGGTCAGGGCAGGGTTGCCTGAGTGCTCTGGGGACCTGCTGCCCGGCCCCGCAGGAAGATCCCCAGGACCTCCACTGGCTGTACACTCGGGGCGCAGTTGTAGCCGTCAGCCTAGCCTTCCACGCAGCTCACAGGTGTCTTTGACAGACCTTTTGAAAGTACATTTCTTTGATTGGTCGACTTTGGTTTTTTTAGACCAGATCTCATTATGTAGTCCAGGTGGGCCTCAAACCTCAGACAACCCTCCTGCCTCAGCCTCCTGAGGCACGCACCACCATACCCAGTTTAAGATTTTAAGTTCTGTTACGTCCACATCAAGCTAAGTGTACCCTCCTGGCGATTATAAGTGCTCAATTCAGTCGTTTCGAGCAGTTTGGCAGTGTCACACAGCAGTCACCAGCTCCTACCTCCTGCAAAATGAGCCTGCTGCACCCACTGAACACGGGCCTGTTCCTCTCCCTGTGGCCCCGGCACTGCCTGGTCCGCTTGGTCTCTCTGCCTCTGACTCTGTCTGCTCTGGGAATAGCAGTGTGACCACACAGTGCTCATCCTTTTGGGGCTGGGCTCTCACCAAGGCTCTCGTTCCTTGACAGTTGAGCAGTGCTCTCTCTCTCTGTGGCGACTCTTTAGGGCCTGCCCCTGTCCTCGGCCTGGCCATTTCCTGGAATGGGAAGTAGCCCCCCACCCCTGCCTGTCCCATCCTGCCTTTCCCTATCCTTGGTGAGTCTAAGAAAATCCATAAATACACCCTAGGAAAAATAATTAAAGTGAACATGCTATAAATAAATGATGAGAGAGTGAAAACCTGTGTTACCTATAGTCAACAAATAAACCTCACCCGAGGTGGCTCCCATCCTGGGTCCCTCCCCCATGGGCTCCTCCGGAGGTGACACTTGTGAGTCTGGTGGTGCCCCTGTATCTGCCCAGAGTCCTATCTTGCCACTGCTGTATGTCTGCGGTATTTTGGGTTTGTTTGTTGTTTTGAGACAGTCTCATCTGTGTAGCCCAGGCTGAACTTGAACTTGCAGCCATCCTCCTGCCTCAGCCTCCCAAGTGCTAGAATGACAGGCCTGCCCCACCATGCCTGGCTCGAGGTTTCTATGTAGAGTCCCGCTGCCCAGGCTTACTGTGCTAACCAGAGGAGGGGGAGACCAACTCCCGTTACCACCCCAGACAAAAGCACCCCTCCTGAGCCCCTGTGGCAGCTCTGAAGCTCTACAAGTACTGTCCAGCGCTCTTTCTGCTCCAGACTCCCCAAGCCCTGCCGAGTTGAAGCCTCTGGTGCCCGTAGACTCTTCCCTCCTCCAGCCCAGGATCTGTTCCTGGCGGTTTAGGTTCCAGATGCTCTGAGTGCAGGAGAGGCCGGACTGGGTGTCCCTCTGCTCCCAGCATGCCCTGTGCTGGCGCCTCCAGGACTCAGCCCCGTTTCCTGGCCAGCCATGCTCGGCCTCTTTGTGCATGATGTATTTCTAGTCTGAGGACTCCCAGGAAACCTGATGGCCCCCTTAAAACCAGCCCTGGGCCCCTGTCCCCTTTCTGGCCTGAGGACAGCCTTGTCGCCTCCCCACTGCACTGCTCAGCAGGATTGGGATCCAGCTTCGAACCCCAGCGGTCACCTGCAGAAGTCAGGTCCTGTGTTCAGGGAGCTGCTGTTTCCTTCTCGTCATGCTGTGGAGCCAGGGGCACAGATGTCAGTCCAGGGGGGCATGGGCACAGCAGTACAGCTCCAGCCTCTGGGCCCATCCCAAATGGCCTTTTTGGCAGAGCGGGGGCCAGTCCCCACCTGGGCAGGGCACAGCCAGTGTCCTGTGGTATCTCTGTAAGCAGAGTCATCCCACAGCAGCAGTGAGTCATGCGCCTCTTAGGTTTCACTGGCGTTTCTGTGCCAGGCCCTAATGGCTTCCAGATCTTAGCAGAGCCGTGCCCTCCTCCTGGGCAGATAACTCTGGCCCTTCCCTGCCCTGACTCCCCACTCCTTTTCTGGAAGTGCAAGGGCCGACTGCCCCCCACCCCCAGGCTGGAAGAAGTAAGTCCCTCAGCCCAAGAGTCTGGGAGTCAGCCTTTCCTCTTCTCAGAGCAGACCCTGCCTGTACCGTGCTGTGTCCACAGTCATGGGTCAGCCAGGCCAGTCAGGGACCCATGAGTAAGCCCCTTGACTCATCCTCCCTAGCACACCAGCCGGCTGGGACAAAAGAGGCGACCCACTGTCTAGACAGACAGACACACGCCCAGCTCCCACACGCACACCTGAAGGCCAGCCCCCAGCGCACATGCGGTCAGGGTCTTGTCAGGTTTCTGCAGAGTTTTCCCCCATGACCCTGGGTCCTTTGTTTTCTTTCTTTAAACCGGCCTCACTTTCTTTTTCCATCCTGTTTTGCTTTGCCGAAGTGTAGTTTACTGCTGCCGTCGGGTCTCACTCCCACTGTGAGCCACGCCACCTCTGTCTCTGCCAAGAGCATCTCTGTTGTCACTGGTGTCAGGGCAGGAGGTCCCGGTCAGCGAGGTCCCTTTTGGGCTCATGTATCTCGTGCTGCGAGCCACCTTCGCCCTGCAAATGGGGATCAGGGCAACCCGTGGATACCTTCTTGTGCCTTTGGGCCTTCACCCCATTGCCACTGCCTCCTGGAGCCCCTCCTTGGTCTTGGGGTGATCAGGGTCTCAGCCCATGCAGCCCGAGAAGGGCCGACCCATGCGCGTCTCAGGGTCCCCGTTTCCTGCAGGCCCAGGTCTTGAGAGCCATCTCTGCCATTAGCCTCAAGTCCCTCGTATCCTTCCTCTCCGGCTCTTGTCACCCCAGAGAGGTGGTAACAGCCCTGTCTTCTCCTTGCAGGTCCATGGCCAATCTCTCTGTCCTGTTTGGGCAGGTGAGTGGGAGTGTCCTGGGCTGGGAGCTGGGGCTGGCCTGGGGTCCCACCCAGCTCCATGATCCATGGTCCTGTGTGCTGCGCCAGGCATTGCCTGTGTCTGCTAGTGGGGTTCTGGAATCCCCAAATGACGCCTGACTCCACGGATGCCTCCCTCCTACCTAACGCAGACTCTGGGTCCCTGCAGGTGGTACGGGGCCTCAGCGCAGGGGCTCGTGTCTTCGAGTACATGACCCTGAGTCCCTGCATCCCACTGTCGGGGGGCCACAGCATCCCCAAGGAGCAGCTGCAAGGTTGTGTCACATTCCAGGATGTCAGCTTCAGGTGAGCCTCGGTGGGCAGGGCAGTGCTGGAGGGAAGCGGACCAGAGATCCAGCCGGATGTCTCCATAACCAGACCCCCCGGAGGGTGCAGGGAGAATGGGCAGGGCTGGGGCCACGGAGGCCAGGAGCCTGCTCTGACCAGGGCTTCCTCGACCCCCAGCTACCCCTGCCGCCCCGGCTTCCAGGTGCTGAAGGACTTCACTCTGACACTGCCCCCTGGCAAAATCGTGGCCCTCGTGGGCCAGTCTGGGGGAGGTAAGGGGGTCCCTACCCATCCCCAACCCCCTACAACTCCTCTGGCAGCCACCAGAGCAGGGCTGGGAGCAGGGAGCCCAGCCCCCCAGTGGTCCCCTGCCTCTCACCAAGCTTGCCTCTCTGTGTCACAAGGGCCCCTTTTCCTGGGACAGTCTGTGTGACCTCCACCTCATTCCTCCCGAACACCCCCGCACCCAGGAAAGACAACGGTGGCTTCCCTGCTGGAGCGCTTCTACGACCCTACAGCCGGCGTGGTGACCCTGGACGGGCATGACCTGCGCACACTGGACCCCTCCTGGCTCCGGGGCCAGGTCGTCGGCTTCATCAGCCAGGTGTGGCTGGCGTGGCCTGAGTGGCCCTGCTGGGCACAGCCTCACCCTCCTCCCATGGACCTCCTTTCTGGCCTCCACCTTCTTCCCAGCCCGAGGTTCCCTTCTGGGGGACTCAGGCTTCCTCCACACTTCCTGGCCAGGCTGTAGTCCACTCACCAAGCCCAGGGAGTGGGTAGCCTTGCTGTGCAGGCTGGGGATAGAGCAGCGCCCTCAGCATTCCTCAGGGAGAGCCGCCCGCATGTGGGAGAAGTATGTTGTTTTTGAGACAAGGTCTCTCTGTAATCCAGGCTGGCCTTGAACTCACTAGAGCCCAGGCTGGCCTCAAACTCATGGTGATCTTCCTGCCTCGGCCTTTTGAGTGCTAGAATGACAGGCATGGGCCACAACACCCAGACTTGATTGACCTTTGACCTTGAACTTGAGACTCCCTAAAATCCTCGGCAAGGATCCAGTCAAAACAGTTTCCTGTCTCATACTGGTCATGGCAAATGCCTGCCTATAACCCCAGCACGCAGGAGGGGTTATAGGCAGGGAGGCTGAGTTGCACAGTGAATTCAAGGCCAGCCTGAACTGCATAATGAAACCCTGTCCAAAAAAAAAAAGTCTCCTGACGTAGGTGGCACTCAGGGACCAGGTCAGAGTGTTGCCTGTGGTCCCCCATTTCTGTGTGTGCCCCCAGGAGCCGGTCCTGTTTGGAACAACCATCAAGGAGAACATCCGCTTTGGGAAACTGGAAGCGACCGACGAGGAGGTGTACGCAGCCGCGAGGGAGGCCAACGCCCACGAGTTCATCCTCAGCTTCCCCGATGGCTACAACACCGTCGTAGGTGCGACACAGGAGACAGTGTCCCTGTGGGCAGTCGGGGCTCCGCAGGACTGAGGGCAGCAGGGGTGGCAGGGAAGAGAACCAGGACCACAGCAGGGGACTCGGGCAAGGCCCCGCACACGCAGCCCAGGAACAGCGGACCCCAAAGACCCAGGCAGGGCTTCAGTGACAGAGAAGATGGAGAGGAAGTGACAGGGCGTGAGGTGACAGGACCCTGGCCACAGGCACAAGTTACTCCTCGGGCAGCCGGAACCTTCTCAGAGCCTGCCGGGCCTGACAGGGAATCTGTCCTTGTAACTTTCCCCATTTCCATTCCCATTTCTCCAGGTTCTTATTTCTTTAACGGTGTCATCCAGTGTCATGGGGTCCTAGGGAGGCACAGTGGCCCCTGAGAGCATGCACGCCACAGCCCGTAGCTCGGGTGTGTGTCCTGAACATTCTTGTCTGATCCCTGGTCGTACTGACCGTCAGTCAGTGTCGTGGCTGCGTTTGGGTTGTAGAATGGCTCTCCAGTCGGATGGAGCACCAGCCCTCCAGGCGTGCCGGAGGAGGTCCCAGTGGGCGGCACTTTCCTTGTCCTTCAGATCCCAGCATGACCTCTGGGAGCTGTGACCCTGCAGCCATCCCACCATTCCTCCAGGTTCTTTCTGGCTTCTCGGTATCACTTCTGCAGTCCTCCGGGGAGGACGCTGCCCGGGGTCTTCTTGCCCCAGACCATGTCTGGGCGCCTGATCTAACCCTGATCGTGGCAGCAGCAGCAGCCTCCCTGGCCTTGAGGCCCTGCCAGGCGGGGAAGCGCATTTGGCCACTGCTCCCCACATCACTTGTCACAGTCTGTATCCACTCGTTTGCACATGTTTGTGGGACTGGGGAGCTGACAGGTGTCACCCCGCCCTCAGAGAGGCAGGGCAACCACTGGAGGCCCTCAGGGGCAACTCGGACTGGAAGGCAGGGCGCGGTGCCCCTCTGCAGGCCGCCCCCCAGTGCGGAGCCCCTGGGCCTCCACCCTGCCCTCTGCCTCCCCAGGTGAGCGAGGCACAACTCTGTCTGGGGGCCAGAAGCAGCGCCTGGCCATCGCCCGGGCACTCATCAAACAGCCCACGGTGTTGATTCTGGATGAGGCCACCAGCGCCCTGGATGCGGAGTCTGAGCGGGTGGTACAGGAGGCCCTGGACCGGGCCAGCACTGGCCGCACCGTGCTGGTCATCGCCCACCGGCTCAGCACCGTGCGCGCGGCCCACCACATCGTCGTCATGGCCAGCGGCCGGGTCTGCGAGGTGAGTCTGGGCCTGGGCTGGAGGTGGGACAGCGGGTCAGGGACAGGGCACAGCTGAGCAGCCTTTTTTAGACAGGCCCAGCCTCTCAGGCCCAGGAGAGTCCGGTGGTACCAGAGGCTCCTGGGAGCTGAGGGTAAAACAGACAGCTCTGCGCATGGGGCCAGCCACCGGGGCGCTGAGGTGTAGAGTTTGTGCCAGGGACCCTGGGAAATGGAAGCCGGTCAGGAGTGGGCTCGGGGACACAGACGCTTCTGGGCCTTCCCCTGAGCAGGGCACTGAGTGGACCTGTGTACCCACGTCACTTCCTTTCCAAGGGTCCCTGTAAGGGATGCTGGCTTATGTACTGTGAGCAATGACTGGCAAGAGTCACCTTCCCAAGCTCTGCACGGGCATATTGGGCGACCCTCTGGCCCTCCTCCTGTCTGCAGGCTGGAACCCATGAAGAGCTCCAGAGAAAAGGCGGGCTGTATGCCGAGCTCATCCGCAGGCAGGCCCTGGACATCCCGCCGCTGTCCACCCCACCTCCGAAGACCCCGAGGGAGCCCTGGTACCATTGGTACAGGACCTGAGAGTGACTGCAAGGTCTAGTCACTGCCAGTTACCAGCGCCAGAGCTGGGGGGACTCTCAGATCCGAGGTCCCGGAGAGCCGGAATGTTGGGGTGACATCTGCCCCTTCCCTCCCGCACGCAATAAAGCCAGGCCATGGCTGGGCTGGGAGGTAGGACCTTTTCCTCCACCCTGCCCGCCACCCACTGCCGCCTCCTGCCTAGCCTCGCACCAAGGTGATCGGGCTGACAACACGGTGGAACCCCAGGCCCCTCTGCCCCTTTCCGCCTTTGCCTCACTGTGTGAAGCTGTCCTGGCCCCAGCTCCAAGGGATTTTGATCACCCAGGGCTCTCCCCCAGCCAGGGGCTCACCTGCCTTGTCACCCAGCACAGGCACTGTCGCCGGTGCTCCCAGTGCCTGTCCACAGCCCCATTCCCGTTACTTCAGGCCCCACAGTCTGCATTTCTCCCCCACCGCCCCCTGTGGACCGGTGCCTGCTGGGGCCACGCTTGGACAGGGGTGAAGGGCCCGTTCCCATGGGAAGCGCCTGCCTGCTTTGCTCGAGGCACGAGGCCCTGCCTGTGTGCCTCCAGTCTGACCCAGTGAGGCTGAGGCCAGCTGCCTGCTCCACTGAAGCAGACCAGCCTAAGCCAGTGAGCCCGAGGCCCCAGTGCTGAATGGGCTGGGCTGGCCCTGCTGGCACCTGTGGGCCGGGTACACGGGAAGGGCCTGTAGACTGAGCTGGTGTCCAGGACAGAGCGGTGAGACCCACAGCTGCAGCAGCCCTCCTCTCCATACACAGGGCCGGCAGCTCCCCACCTGACACTTCCTGCTGAGAGCCCTCCTCTGTCCAGCCGCGTCCAGGTCATGGCACTCCAGTCCTCCAGGGCGGGAAGAGGGGGTCCCTGTGCTGCACCTCCACAGCCCACCTGGCATTTTGGACGCTTCCTGTGGCAAAGAGGTGGCTCTGTTTTCCGTGGGGCGGTGGCAGTGGCAGGTGGATCAGAGGCTGCTATGGGGAGGTCACCCTGTAAGAGGCCGCGGTGGCTCCGGCCACAGTCTGGATCAGGTGCCCTGTGGGGGCCTCACACCAGCCACAGAGCCACTACATGGCGTAACTGCACCTCAGCCTGGCATCAGCACCGGCACAGTAGAGAGCAGCAGCCTGGCCATGCTGGGTTCTGGAAGCCTCTTCCAAGAGTTGAATGGGCGTTGTGTGTAACCCCAGGGCTCAGAAGGCTGAGGCAGGAGGAATCACAGCGAATTCAAGGCCAGCCTGAATTATATACTGAGACCCTGGCTCAATTAAAAACAAAGCTAAATGGGGTGACCTGTGGTGAAGTGCTTAAAAACCACAGTGTGAACTCTGTGTGGTGCATACCTGTAATCCCAGCATTTAGGAGGCTGAGGCAGGAGGATACATGTGAATTCAGGGTCACTCTAGGATACATAGACAGTTCATGGGCAGCTTGAACTACATAGCAAGACCAAAAATCACAGTGTGGTAGACTGAGAAAATGGTCACTTCAGTGCTACAAGCCACCATATTCATCCCTCCCCAATTATGCACCCGTCCTGTGCCACTGAGACCAGCACATCCTGATAGAGCCCAGGGTGCTGTCTCAACACAGCCTGGAGATGTGACAGAGGAACAGTTGAGGCACAGCGTGATCATGTTTTGCTAGGAGAACTTTGTACCTACGACTCACAACCAGAAGCTACTGAAATTAATCTGGTGGCCTCTAACATTTTTCAGATGAGATGAAATAAACTTTGTAGGTCCACAAAGACAAGCCACCGCTTCCTTTTCCTCAGGCCTGCAGGGAACGTCATCGCACATTTAGCCAGTGCAGAGCTGACAGACAAGGACCAGGGCCCTGTGCCTGTGTTTTGCGGGACCCCCGTGGCTCAGCAGGGCCACAGCCTTCCAGCTTGGCGCAGTGCCCTGCCCAGCTTCGGCCTAGCCAGCAGCCCTGGCCTTGCAGACAGCAACTACTGAGATCACTGTCACCCTGGTGGGAGACCCGACCCGATCCCTCTTCCACCCTGCTCGGAGCGCACGCCGCCGGCCCTGCTCTGGAGGGCATTCAGTGGCTTCAGGGCACAAAGGCCCTTCATGTAGAAGTGCCCTGTGCAGGAAGATGCTCTCTTTCCCCCATGCTGCTGGGAGCACAGAATGACAGAGCTGCTATGGGGGGTGTTTGGTGACACCTATCAAATCAGCACTGCCACAGCCTCTTTGCCCAGCCGTTGTATTTCTGGAAGTCTACAAGCAGGCACTGGTAATGCACCAGCCTTGTGGTCAGCGACTGCTGAGGTTGCTACATGTTGGTAGCAAGTGTTTGTGCTGGAAAGACTGGAAACCCCCACTGGTCAGGGGAAGCGGTTCCGTAAACCCGTACATCACACCGTGGCACCATATGCAGCCACCTCTCAGAGAGGTTTCCCAGGTGCTGGGTATCGCAGGGTCTCTAGGATATGTTTAGTAAGAAGGGGAAGATGAGAAGTTGGGGTACCCCTGGGGAGTGCCCCCCACCTAGGGGGGTGGCAGGAGGGCAAACGTTACCTGGGGGTCGGGCCAGCCTCACCTACAGAAGGTTCTGAGTATGGGGAGGCAGACATCTGACTCCTTAGGGACAGGATGCCCCCTGGTGCGAAGCCTGAAGGGGGCCCTTTTGATCCAGCAAGGCCTGTGATGCTGGGGGCACAGAAGGAGCAGTCCGCTGATGCCAACCTTCCCACCACTCTCCAGCTTGGGCAAGAGCCAAGTCTGCTCTGCAATAAGAGATGATGGCAGGTGGAGCTCTCAGGAGCCAGAGCAGGGGTGCTGGACTAAGGGTCAGTGACTGACCCCAGGCCCAATGTGCAGGGGCTACAACCAGGAAGCTGAGGCCTCAGAGACACCCCTGACCCAACAGCACCTGAAGCCCCGGCTTATCTCTGGGCTCCCTTAGAGCTCTCCCCAGGACTGCTGTGGTTTCCTCCTGGTGCCTCTGGTCTTTGATAGCAGTGCCCCCACCCCCGCACTAATGGCTCAGCCTGGGGCTCCAGGGACTTCCCTACCCCCCAGGCCGTTCTGCTGCCCCCAGGCCCCCCTCACTGCTGAAACTCAATCCTCTGCGGCAGCTCCACTCAGCATCGCTCCACGCAGCTCCACAGCCCCTGCTTCCACCGCTGCCCACACCTTACCTGGTCCCTGCTGCAGAGCCCGGCACTGAGCCACCGCCTGTTTCTGGAGAAAGCTGAGCTGGACCCACAGGTCACCTCTTCCTGTCTCAGCAGGCCAGTGCCTCCCCACCTCGCACCTGGGCTCTTCTCCCACCCTTTTCTCTGCTCACTTCACCTGCCTGGCCCCTTTCTGACCACCTAAATCCTGCCCTGCTGCCTGCCGCCTCCCTCCAAGCCACGGGCTTCCTCTCTGCCCTCTCCCTCTCCAGCTACAGCCATGAAGGGCCCATCAGGGCTGGAGGAGGCTCAGAGGCCCAGCTCGGACATCCACGTGTTCGCCAGCAGCTGTACACTGCACGGACTGGGCCACGTCTTCCGCCCCGGTGGCCTTACCCTGCGCCGCGGGCTGTGGGCCTCTGCCATGCTCCTGTCGCTGGCAGCCTTCCTCTACCAGGTGGCAGAGCGGGTACAGTACTATGGGGAGTTCCACCACGAGACAGTCCTGGACGAGCGCGAGAGTCACCAGCTCACCTTCCCGGCCGTCACCCTGTGCAACATCAACCCACTGCGTCGTTCCCACCTCACCCCCAATGACCTGCACTGGGCCGGACCTGCGCTGCTGGGCCTGGACCCTGCTGAGCACTCCGCCTTCCTGCGCGCCCTGGGCCGGCCGCCTGCACCACCCGGCTTCATGCCCAGTTCCACCTTTGACATGGCACAGCTCTATGCCCGCGCTGGCCACTCGCTGGAGGACATGCTGCTGGACTGTCGCTACCGTGGCGAGCCCTGTGGACCCGAGAACTTCACTGTGGTGAGCTAGCCCCCCGGCACCTCCTGCCCAGAGACCCACCATCTCCTGGGCGTCTCCGCTATCTCCAGGGAACTCTGACACCCTCTTTCTGACACCCTTTCCTTCCTGCAAGCATCCGCTCTCCACCCTACAGTGCCATTTTGTCCCCTCCTCATCTCCCAGCTGGCTGTGCAGGCCCGATCCCATGTGGGTTTTTTTTTTTTTTTTTGGTACCAACCTAGGCCAGAGAGCCTCCCTCCGCCTCTTCAGTGTTCTGCCAGCGTGAGGAGGCAGCTGCCTACTCCCTTTCCTCCCAATCCCAGAAGGGACACTTGCCCCGCAGGCTGTGCCAGGGGCTTGGTGAGGGTGGATGCAGTGGAGTAGTAAACGGGCACCAGAGATGCCTCCGCCGCCTGGGGTATAGGGCTTGGGACATCAAGACATGGGCCTCAAAATGCAAAGGGGAGACCCAAATGGACCAAGGGGAGGAGAAGCCCTGTGTCCTCAGACTTGTCTGGGGAGAAGGCTGTTACTTCCTGTCCCCCACCAGATCTTCACCCGGATGGGACAGTGCTATACGTTCAACTCCGGTGCGGGTGGGGTGGAGCTGCTCACCACCTTCCGAGGAGGGGCCGGCAACGGCCTGGACATCTTGCTGGATGTACAGCAGGAAGAGTATCTGCCTGTGTGGAAGCCCATGGGTAGGGCGCCCGCGTGGAGGCTCAGGGTGTGGGTGCCCTGTGGGGTGTGAAACGCTAGGGGAAGGAGGGAGGGGGCGGAGGTGTGCAGAGACCCCAAAGCACATGATTTCCATGATCAGGAGCAAGGGTGGCTCTTCCAAGCCCTGGGGACAGGGCACTGCCGAGGAAGGGCTCCCCTAAGACCCCTCCCTGCAGAGGACACCCCATTTGAGGTGGGGATCCGAGTGCAGATCCACAGCCAGGAGGAGCCTCCTGTCATTGACCAGCTGGGATTTGGGGCAGCCCCGGGCTACCAGACCTTCGTGTCCTGCCAGAAGCAGCAAGTATCCTCCCTGTGCCTCCTAGTCAGCCCGGCCCCCTCCTTCCTCCTGCACCCCCGTTTTGAACCCACACTCCCTCAGCCCATAGCCTGGCTCCAAACTCCAGTGACCTCTCCCTGTCCCAGAACCTCCTTAACCCTGTCCCTCCACAGCTGAGTTTCCTGCCACCACCCTGGGGTGACTGCAGTTCCACATTTATGGACCCCAACTTGGAGGAACCCTCTGATCTTCTGGGTCCCCCCAGTCCCAGTTCCAACCCCAGCCCCCCTTATAGCCTAATGGGGTGTCGCATGGCCTGTGAGGCCCGCTATGTGGCTCGGAAGTGTGGGTGCCGCATGATGCATATGCCAGGTAAGGAGCTGGGGTCCCGTCGTGGGGCGCAGGAGCATGAATGAAGGGTGCTCAGGGCCCCGCATCTGTCTCCTCGCACCCAGGTGGCGCACCCGTGTGCAGCCCCCAGCAGTACAAGGACTGTGCTGGCCCCGCCCTGGGTAAGGAGCCAGCCGCCACCCCCCCCACCCCCGCTCCGACCTTGACCCCGCCCTTGACCTCCAGCCCAGGCCAGGCTGGCCGCCCTGACCCCCTGGGGCCCGCAGACGCCGCGCTGCGGAGGGAAACCTGTGCCTGCCCCAACCCGTGCGCCACCACGCGCTACGCCAAGGAGCTCTCCATGGTGCGGCTCCCGAGCCGCGCCGCCGCCCGCTACCTGGCCCGGAAATTCAACCGCAGCGAGGCCTACATCACGTGAGC
The DNA here is from genome assembly GCA_004027455.1 of Hydrochoerus hydrochaeris. NCBI lineage: Eukaryota > Metazoa > Chordata > Mammalia > Rodentia > Hydrochaeridae > Hydrochoerus > Hydrochoerus hydrochaeris. The sequence goes on from PVLA01002973.1 coordinate 55,363, forward strand.
TGCGCAGGGGCAGGTTGGGGGGCGCCTGTAGCCCAGTCTCCTGGGGGCCCAGGGGCCTCATAGTACGGGGGCTGGCTCAGCAGGGGCTCCGGGACTTGGGGTGCCTGGCGAACCCTTAGACTTAGTCCTCCTACAGAGAGAACGTGCTTGCTCTGGACATCTTCTTTGAGGCTCTTAACTATGAGACGGTGGACCAGAAGGCGGCCTATGAGATGTCGGAGCTGCTCGGTGTGTGCAAAGGGCCTGGGGTCGTGTGGGCGCAGGCCAGGCAGGGGCTGAGTTGACTGGCACCCCACTTCCACAGGTGACATTGGGGGCCAGATGGGGCTGTTCATCGGAGCCAGCCTACTCACCATCCTAGAGGTCTTAGACTTCCTCTGTGAGGTGCGCCGGGGCCCTGGCTGGGAGAGGGGAGGAGCCGGTCCAGAGGGCTGGGAAGGTGCGCCCTAGCCACGCACCACTGCTGCTGGTCCCTAGGTGTTCCAGGACAGGGTACTGGGGTACTTCTGGAACCGAAGGCGCTCCCAAAGGCACTCTAGCACCAATCTGGTAACAGCCCCTGCCCTGCCCTGCCAGCTCCAGAGGGGCGCTAGGCCCCACCCAGAATGCCCCTGATGTCCCTTTTCCTCCCGCAGCTTCAGGAGGGGCTGGCCGGTCATGGGACTCATGTCCCCCACCTCAGTCTGGGCCACAGGTAACAAAATGGCCTCCTGCGGTCCAGGGCGGAGGGGAGCGATCAAGGTGCCTGTCGCAGCCTGTGGTGTCTCCCCAGGCCTCCCACCCCTCCCTGCGCAGTCACCAAGACGCTCTCCACCTCCCCCCGCACCTGCTACTTGGTCACACGGCTCTAGCGCTGCAGTCCAGGGGCTCAGGGCCACACCCGGTCTGTGCATCTGTGCTATCTTCATCCCAAATAAAGCTCGAGTGCATGTCTCTAGTGTTCATCTCACAGGACAGAGGCTAGTCAGTACTGCGAGCCCTCCTTAGCCCAGAAGCACAGGCCAGCCATCATGAGCAGGATGCGCTTCACAAACATTGGGGCCAGAGACCAGGGAGCCTTCACAAGTCTCTAGGAAAGGATGGCTGTAAGAGGTAGTCATTTGCACTTTAGTGTGAATTAGTTTATGGGGAATCTCAGACAAGAGGCCCCTTTCCCCAAAGCCAGAGCTCAAGGGGAGGTACAGAGTCTGGTCAATGGGTGCTAAGTGCATTCTCAGGGAACAGCTGGAAGGGGGCCCCCACCCAGAGCCCAGCAAGCAGGGGAGAAGGCAAGGAGCTCTTCCATGTCTAAGAAAACAAACTGGCGTCCTCTTCAAAGGCCATGAGCCTTCTTCTCACATTTGGAACCAGGCATGACACATGGCCTGTCTTCATGGGAAGTCTTTTTTTTATTTGAGACAAGGTCTCATTATGTAATGCAGGCTGGCCTCAAACTCCCAGCAGTCCTCCTGCCTCAGCCTCCAAATGCCATTGTTCCTGGCATTCCAGGGGAACAGTTCTTGCATCCCCAACCTCCCCACAAGAGTCAAAGGCCCCAGCTTGTGATGGGGCTGTGGAGCCCTCCCTTCTCCTCCTGCCAGGAAAGATACCCCAGACCTTGGCTCCAGATCCCCCTCTCTCTTTTGTTGTGCTGCAACCACTGGAAAACTGGCAGAGGGGGGCAGGGGTGCTCCTGGTAGAATCGTATCTTCAGGTCTTTCCTGCAGGTTTTTGGGGTGACCAGGGAGACAGGGACAGCCACAAGGACAGACCAGCCCTTTGGTCCCTGTTCAGGAGGAAGCTCATCTTTGCTCCCAGATGGAATAGATGCAGAAGGGGGTGGGGGACAGCACTGCCCTGACCCCAGGAGCAGGGTCAAAGGTCAAGGTCTCCAGCCTCCAGTCTTAGGTCTGTTACAGTCTGGGGGGTGGGCTGTGGCCAGTTGGCTGTGCCTGAGCTAGAAGTAGGGTTGCAGGGGATGCTAAGGTGCAGCATGTCTCCCAGCAACCCTTCATGGCCACCCCATATCAGACTGGGAAAGGAGACAGTTTATGAAATTAAATAAAGTCCAGGTGGAGCAGGTGAAGACCATGGGCCAGGGTGCCTCCACCCTGGCTGGGCCCAGCACAGCTGGACCTCAGCAACCCCCACCCCCGTCACCCCCTCCCCATGGGGCTTAAACAGGCCAGGCCCCAGCCTGGCAGCCAGGGGACCCAAGGTTTAAGGAGGACAGAAGTCAGAGAAGTAGGGGTGCTGCAGGGCCTCCTCTGCTGAGACGCGCTGGACAGGATTACACTTCAAGAGGTTCTGGAGGTGGAGAGGAAAGGCATCAGGTTCAGGCCGGGGCGGCTGCCACAGCTCTGCCCTCCCCTTATCCCTCTAGACATATCCTGGTCACCCACCTGCAGCAGGTCCCTCCCTGTGGCGTTGAGCTTGGGCACTACATTCACCAGGGATGTCGTGGCTGGGTACATCGGGTAGGGCTGCAGAGAGGCAGAAAGGTGAAGCAGAGGTATGCGGTGAACAGGCTGCTGGGGCTTGGAAATCTGGGGACCTCTGATGAACCCTGACCCCTCTTGTGCCTCGTCACACCTTATAGTCTGGCAGCTTGGTCATGGCAGGCCACTGTTCCTCAGTTGGAGTCCCCAGCAACGTGTCCACGGGGTCAAGGTCACTCACGGGAAGGGCTGTGCACCTCCAGGGGCAGCGGGGCGCGCTTTCCTCCAAGGTGTAGAGCCTCATTCACACCTGCTCAGCTTCTGCCCCGCTCACTCCACGTCCCAGTTCACGACAAGCACGCTCCTATGTGGCTCCCACTCACCCACTGCACCGCCAGGCACCTTAGCTGTGTCTAGATGGTGACTAATTTAGCCTGAACCACCATGTCCATCCCCGTCCCTCCCCTCCTTCCTTCTGGCTCCTGCACCCTTCAGATTCACATCCCACCTCGGCAGCACCTACGGGCTGTACCTTCAAGGGGACAGTGTACACCCCGCAGGGGAGAGCAAGCTCTGCTCCCCTACCCCTGGAGACACCCTGGAGGTCCCCTCCTGGGCCAGACCACTGTTGCCCTTGGTCCTTTTCTAAGCTCCCTGCCCACCCCCCTTCTGCATGGAGGACAAGCGTGGTGGGTAAAGCGGAAGGATATCGGAAAATTCTCTTCAGCTGGTCATCCACGTCATTGCCAGGGAAAAGAGGCCTCCCAGCGTTGGCCAGTTCTGAGGGGAGGGAAGGAAGCCATGACAGACTAAGGGTCCCTCACTCCGGCTGCCCTCTTCCCCCTGCACCTACCAGCCCCAGCCCCAGGGGTCCTGCCCGCTCACCCCACAGGGGACCCTCCAGATGCTATATGTCAAGCACAAAGCACACGAAAGTGCCATCACAAAGCCCCAGGATGTCACCTGCAAAGATGCAGCCAGCTGACCACATGTCGATGGACGTGGAATACAGCTTCGCCCCAAAGAGGACATCTGGTGGGCGGTACCACAGGGTGACCACCTGGAGGAAAGGTTCCAGGAGGCAGCTCAGACAGCACACGGGAACGCAGCAGAGGTCCTGGATGGTCCCTGGGAGCTCCTGGCTGAAACCCTTCCCCCTTCCCCCGGCTCACCTCAGCAGAGTAGCAGCGAACAGGGATCCCAAACGCTCGTGCTAACCCGAAGTCAGCCAGTTTCAGCTCCCCATTCTGAGGGAGGATGAAGGGGAACATGAGAGGGGGCAGGCTCCAGCTCCCCACTCCCTGGCCCATCCCCCAGTGCTCCCCAATCCCCGATCCAGCCTCTCCATCCTCCCTCTTTCTCTAGAGCAGTACCCTGTTTATGAGGAGGTTCTGGGGCTTCAGGTCCCTGTGCAGCACATTGCGGCTGTGACAAAATCCCAGGCCTTTCAGCAGCTGGAAGAGGAATGACTAGGAGAGAGGGTCAGACGTGTGGGTAAGAGGCTGTGCCCTGCAGGTGGCCTGCTTCCTGCTGCACCCTCTGCCATGCTCTGTGGCCCACTGGACTCGCAGCACTGAGCCCATAGAACACCATCCGTTAACTTCTAGGATTTTTAGAGGTACTACAGTGAATAAGCTGGCTCTGGTTCCCACCTTTCAGGAACTTAGTCTGGTGGGGCTTCCTGCCTTCCTGGCCTACTGAGTGCCCCCACCTGGCCACACCTGCACACACATGCCATGACCATCAACACAAACCCGGTACAGTGTTATGGTATTTATTGGGAACCTGATTCTCCTGAAGCCTGGACCAAGCCACATGGTCCTGGAGCTAGACCAGCGCCCGGGGCACAGCAAAGCGTTCAATAAGAACTTCTGGAACAAGTGGAACATATCTCTGCAAGCTTCCTTTTTACATCTTTCAAATGCAAACATGGAAGGCCGGGGATTTAGCTCAGTGGCTTAAGTGCCTGCCTAGCAAGCGCGAGGTTGTGAGTTTGATCCCCGGTACCAAAAAAAAAAAAAAAAAAAAAATGCAAACATTGAGATCAAAACCTTATTGTGCAAATCAAAGAAGGCGACATTAAAACGCTAGTCTTGCCCCTGGAGAGCAGCACCAGGGTCTGCTCATTTTCTGAGCCCTCCAGGCCCAAATTTGCACTAAAGGAGCACTCACACTGAATCCGAACCCACCCCAGCTTTGGCGTTCCCGGGACAATCCTCCACTAACCTTCACAATTTCAGGATCCAGGTCACCATTGCAGCTGTCAAAATACTTTTTCAGGTCCTAAGAGGCGATAGGGATGGAGAATGGGGCAGAGCTTTTCACTCAGTCTCGGGCCCCAGTATCCTCCCAAGACTACTGCGAGCCCGTCTTTTACCTGATCACAGAACTCAAAAACCAGAGTCAGCTTCTTGTCACTATGAAGGACATCGTGAAGCCTAGGGGGAAGGAAAGGCTAAGGAAGTGGGTCCCTAACGTCCACCCCAGTATCAGCCTGGCCCGCGGCTGAACCCCACCCCTTCCCACACCCCACACACAGGCGCACACACCTGACGATGTTCTTGTGCTTCAGCTCCTTGAGTAGGCAGATCTCCCGCAGGGCCGAGCTGGGCACACCCTGTGTGATCAGGAGCCAGGGGGCGCGGTCACAACCCCCCCGCCCCCGCGCCCCTCCCCCACCCCGCCTCACTCCTACCTCATCGTCGTCATCCAGCCTCACCCGCTTCAGAGCCACAATCTCATGGGTCTCCCGGTTTTTGGCCTTGAACACTGTTCCATAGGTGCCTAGGAGGAGGTCAGGGGTGAGGGAGACGACGTCGCATCCTCTGCTACTCTAGGAAATTCCTCCCGGGAGGGGGCAGCCTCTGGGCATGCATGGGAAGGGTTTCAGAGGGAAGGCTCGGCTGGGAATAGCTTTGTGCGTGAGGACAGGGCAGGTGGGGCGCGGCAAGAAGGGTGCCTGCAGAGACTGAGGGGTGAGGAGCCTGCGGCCCTGGGCTAAAGAGAACTACGATAAAGGCGGTGCCCCCAGGAGGGTCTGGAAATAGCGGATATGGGTTTAGGTGAAGAATGAGGGGCTGCGGAGATCCTGAGGTTGGAGATCTGCAGCGAACTGAAGCTGGAGGTGGAGGTGGGGTTAGCAAGTGGTACTGAGCCTAGGGGTGAGCAGTGCAGGAAGTGCCCGGTTAAGGGGTCGCGTCTATGCGGAGTGCTGGGGTTGGGAATGGGAGTCTGCGGGAAATGCTAACACGGGGAGGACTAGTGTCTGCACGGAATGTTGGCCTCAGCCGTCAGGGGTTCTGCCAGTGCTGAGGTCGGAGATGCAGGTATTGCTGACCGTAGGGAGCAACAAGGAATACTACAGCATCTGCGGAAGACCTTGCAGGAACACGTCGTGGTTCCATTACCTTCCCCAATCTTCTCCAGTTTCTCGTATTTCTGCATCGCAGCGGCCGCAGGGACCCCCGCGGGCCCTCGGTTCTAAGACTTCGGCCCGGGCGTTGCAGAGGAGGCGGCACCCCAGCCTCTGGGCCCGCCCGCCCTGCTATCCGCGCACGGGATTCTGGATTTTGTAGTCCTGAACTGACCTGGTTTCCCAGGAACGCACGGGGCGGCGGGCAAGAGGACTACATCGACCAGCAAGCCGCGCGCTGACTCTCCGCTGTGCCCCAGTCCCAGGACCCAGACTCCACAGCTGAGGCCAACCCTGGACTTCAAGTCCCAGGAAGCATCGCATATCCGCTTTCCGGGAGTCCCGTGTTGGCGCCGAGACTCCCAGTATGCCCTGCTCTTGTTATTTCTTTTCTCTATCTACAGCGGTCTTGCAAAGGGAACTACGTGTTCCAGAATGCAGCGGAGACGAGGGTGGGGCATTCTGTTTGGAGCGTGGGGTTTGGCGGCCTAGATCCTGGTCCCTGGTGTCCTGGCTCTGACCCGGTTGGTGATACTGAGTTTTCAAAGACCTTCTAAAAACCTTATCCTGGGTTTCCACCTCTCCCACGCCACATAGTGACCCCGGGTTGATTGGCAAATGGCTCTAGTCAGAATGTCTCGGTAAAAATGACTTCACAGGGACCAGCTGATCACAGGTCGTGGTTTGGAGGCAGGTGTGCTCCATTTGCGCCTGGATTTGCGTGGCAGGACACACGTGCCAGGAACCTCTTTCTGCTGGGCCCAGCTTGCCATCTCGGAGCCCCCAGTGGCTCCCTTGAAACATGCTAGGCAAGGTGGCTGGACCTTCGAGTCCCCCAGATCCCGTCTCCAGAGCAGGGCACATGGGAGTCAGCCAAGGTGTGGCCCATGAGGGCTGCCAGTTTGGTTACCCCTATCAACAGACAAGACCACAGACATGCTACGCTTGCAGCAGCCTTTACCTCACCCCTCCGCAGAGTTGATTATAGATTTCTTTGCCCTGCTCTCTAATTGTCTCATGATTGCATTCTTGAGGGCTATGAACTGGGCAAAAACAGCCCCAAACAGCACCGGATCAGTGCGGGAACCAGTGCTGGTACTAACCAGCTGTTAATTAACTCATTTCTATCTGACTGCTTTTGCATACAGATATTATTGGCATTTACCCACGTAGCAGACTAAAAAGGCAAAAAGTCGGTTCCTTATCTGAAAGAATTTATAACCTGGTTGGGAAAACAAGATTATACACAAAGGTCCGTACCAGATAAGTGGCAGCTATGAACAGGCTGAAGTTATACAGATGAGGGCGGGGATTCCCCTACAAGTTGGCCTGTCTGGGTCAGCTCAGGTAATAGGTAACCCCTGTCAGGCTCCCACTCCATCCCTCGGGCACACACGGAAGCTTTCTCGGGGACGCCGCGGGTTATTGGGGAGGAGCAGCTGCAAAGGATTCAGATTCCTGATGCGTTTATAGTTCAACTTCCTCTGCCCCTGGTTCCCGGGCCATCGTGTGTATTTGGGGTCCCAAGCGTGAAGCTAGTTCTTTCCGCCCAGAGTGCCATAATAGAGCCAAGAGACGGCGTCCCCGGGGCGCCAGAGTCCCGACCGGGGAAACCCGGGGTGACGACCTCTCAAGACTTGGCTAAGGGTTCGGGTGCCCGGCTGTGCCTCCTCGAAGCGCGCCCCCGTCTCTGATCTGGGGCCATGCTCTCCGCCTCTGGGCTCGGCGCGCCGGGGCCGCGCACGGCGCGCTAGGAGGGCGCGCACGCAGGGGGCTGGCCGGCCCGAGGCGCGGGGGAAAAGTTGAGTTGGGAGAAGTTGGGAGTGGCGGGGGCGCACCCCGGGGTGGGCACGGGGAAGTTATCGGGAGCGCGCGAGGGCACCAGAGGACTCGGGGAGCCCCCGAGACCCCTAGGACCTGAAATCCAGAGCAAGCGGGTAAGCGGAGAGGTGGTGGCGGGGAGGGCCAGGGCCGCGGAGGGAGGAAGGGAGGGCAGGAGAGGAGAGGGGAAACTCGGGACGGAGCGGGGAGGGAGTGGAAGCGGAGGAAAGGGCGGAGACTGGGGCGCCGGGGAGCGCGGTCTTGGGGAGAAAGATGAGCGCTCCTAGTGCCTGGCGCAGGGATTCAAGGGTCCAGTGCTCAGCGTTGCCTGAAGCCGGAGTACCGCGTCCCCGGCCACCAGGAGGGAGTAGTGTCCGGGAGGTGCCGCCGCCGGCTCTCCCTCTACTCCCGGGCGGGTTGTAGGTGACCCCGCTCTTCTGCGGTGCCTGTCAGTCCAGTCCTGGGCACGCTGCGGGGTGTGGGGGGAGGTTGCCCGGGGTCTCCGCCCCCATCTCCAGATAGGGAGCCGGAGCCAGGAATGGGGGCATGAGGGTCAGGTCAGGACGAGGGGTCAGGCAGAAGAAGAAGGAGCAGATGGGAAAGTCAACCGGGGAAGTTACAGCTGATTTCCCGACGGTCGCCTCGACTGGGTTGGCAGTTCCATGCTGGGTGTAGGGGCAGCGCTGCCTGAAGTCCCAGATTCACTTTATTTCTCCCTCTTGCCCCCCCCTCCAGCGAAGGACTGTGGAATGTACAAATTCACTTAGGGCGTGGTTAATGCTCAAATGGGGGTCGGGGTGCTAATCCCTTGGGCAAGGGGAGAGATGCTAATCCTCCGGGCTGGTCGGGGCTGGTCCTGGAATGTGCCCCCATCCGGATTATGGGCACCGATGCTCTGGACAGAAGTTGCTTTGTGTTCTCCGACAACAGGGGAGGAGGGAGGGGCATGGGTTGATGCAGGAGGGGTTGTGGAGGGGCACTGAAGGCAAGGCCTGGAGGTGGGGGTGAGCACCTGCAGGTGCGGTGGACAGAAGTGCTGCAGTCCTCCCAGACCCAGTCCCCTGCCTGGACACCTCTCCCCCACACTGGCAGGCCCTGGCTGCTGGCCTGCCGAGGAGGAGGTGGAAAGAAGTCATCTGAGTTGGAGTGGTTGCCAGGAATGTGTCGCTAGGCTCCCACCTTGGCATACCCCCCCCCGCCTTTTTTGTGACCCTACGCTGACCTGTGTTACCCCAGGTAGCTCTCAGTTGGGCAACCCTGACTCATCAACATGTTGGGGTAGCTACCTGTTCCTGCTTGGCTAGGGGCTTGGGCGCTGCCCCATGAGAATAGGTACCCTCATTTGCACTGATTGAGATCCCTCTCCTCCTGCTCCAGTCCCCACCCCCTCTCCTAGCTCCCTAGGGTCCCCTACAGTCACGGTCAGGAGGGCCACAGCCCTGCCACTCAGATTTTCCTGGCCTCCGACTAGGGACTGGAAGAATGGGAACTGCCCCTTGGAGGGGCAGAGCTTTGGGGTTTCTTGTCCACCTCTCCCAGCTATCACGTGCCCCTCCCCCATTATAAAGCTCTGCCCAGCCTGTGCCCACCCCCTGGCCCTTCCCTCCTCCTGCTGCTGAGCAGAGCTGGGCCCCTGCCCTTCATCCTGGGAACCTATTTCTCTCCACCTGCAGGCCCAGATGGGGTGGGTGCCCACCCTCACTGGCAGAACCCCTGCTTGCTGGCTGGAGCTCTGTCTTTTCCTGCCCCATTCTTCCACATCTCTCTGCCCCGTGGGGTGTCTCACTCCACACCACACCCCTCTCTGATCTCAGCCCACCCACCCCCCACTCACCACAGCTGGGTTCCTGTTTCTGTCTGGCCCTTCACTCCTGTTCTTGCTCCGTTCTTTATCACTCATCCCCTGGTCTGTGGCTCTCTCCAGGCTGGGCCTTGACTCCTTCCTCCCCCGGTTTCTGCAGCCTCTCCTCCTTGCGGTCCTTTCCTGCTCAGTTGCTGGGCCCTGTGTGGCCCTTGCGTTACTGTCCTCTCCTCGTGTGTCTTTGTTCTCCTCTTTTCCTCCTATAAATAACTCTCCTCTCTGCTCTTGGGCCTCCAAGGGCCGCTCCGAGGCCCTTGCTAGCCTAGGAGATCTGTGTGGCAGGCAGCTGCAGACACCTTTCCTCTCTGGGCTGCTCTGCTGTTGGATGGTGACTGGTCCTGTCCCCCATCCAGGTTATGCCTCCTCCTTGTTGCTCTGAAAGTCGCAGTGACAGTGAAAAGGGCTAAGATTTGGCCATGAGCGGCACCCCCCGACGCCCATCGTCGGGCGCAGACTCTTTCCACAAGGTGAGTACGGGCACCGCTGGCCACACAGGTGCTCAGGCTTGGGTCCAGCCAGGCAGGAGTGGGGGGTGTGAGGGAGCCTGAAAAGAGCCTTATGTGGGTTCCAGACCCTGACCTTGTACTGGTGTGTGTTGGGGGGGTGCTACTTTTGGGGGAGCAGCTAGCTGTTTCCCCAAAGACTCAAGTGGTAGTTGAACCACAGCTGGACAGTGTGGAGAATCTTGGGCCACAAACCTGGTGACCCCCTAGGACCTGGCCTTAGGGAAGGGTGCACACAAGGGGGTTGGGGCTGAGCACTCAGGGCTGCCTGGGCCCGCCTCGCCTTGGGGCCCATCCCCTGGCCCACGTGTCACTCAGGTCCCTCCCTCCCTGTCCCCCACGTGGTCACTGCCCCACAGGGCCCCCTCCTGATTTTCCTAAGAGTTCTAATGATTAACCCCAGGGCCACAACCTACCCCTGGCATTGGTTACTTGTGGCCTTGCAGAGCACGTGACTGGGAAGGGAGTGGACAGGTGCCCTCCTCCCTCCTTACCAGGGTTACCCCACCGGCCATGGACTTCCTCCTGCAGCCTCAGGTGTGCTGCCCGCCAGCCCTGGGCGCCCCCTCCCCCTCCTCTTCTGCAGGCACATCTGGGGGGTGGGGAGTCGGGCTCCAGCCGGCGGTGGACCAGGCCCTCTGCCCCTTGCATCTTGCATCCGGTGTCCCTGCCGGTCCTTGCTGATCCCGGGCACAGACACCCCTCCCACCCGGCCCCCTCCCGTCTCCCCCCCCCGTCTCCCCAAGACCCGCCTTCTTCCCCTCCTCTTCCGTGCTCTCGCGGCTGGCACCGCCATGGGGGGCTTCATACCCCTGCCCTTGGAGGTCCAGATGCCCTTCAAGTCCAGGAGCTCTTGAGTAAATATTTGGCGGTGCCTGGAGTTGAGACCGGTAGGAGGTGGCGGTGGGGGGGCTGGACCAAGACAGCCCCGCTTGGCTCGTCCGCTTAGCTGAGCCAAGCTCAGGCAGGCGCTGCAGTCCCTGCCCAGCGCTGCCCGCTGGTGCTGCCCGCTGCTGCTGCTGAGCTGCTCCCGCAGGATGACTCAGGTGGGGGGCTTGGGGGTGGGGTGATGGGCGGGGCTAGCGGCCAAGGGGCTGGGTGGGGGCGTTTGCTGCGGGGTGGGGGATCCCCTGGCCTCAGAAAGTGCGTTCCTGTTTAGGCAGGGCTGGGTGGGTTTGCCCGGGGACTTACTTCAGGTCGGTCAGCTTGGGCGCTTCCAAAAGTTACTTCTGGGGCTCTCAGCAGTTGTCCTCCAGCCAAAGGAGTTCCGGATTGTGCTTAGAGAGCTGCCTGGCTCATGTACCCTCTCTCCAGTCACAGGAGGGCTGGATGCAGGATCTGTGCTAGGACTTCCAGGGCCGGCAGACCCTGTCACTTTCCTTAGAACTAATGGGCAGACTGTTGAGGTGGGGTCCACACAGCTGGGAAGCCGGGGCATAGGCTGCTGCTTCGGGGCACTAGGTCCCCGGCTTTGAGAAGGTCAGCTGCTGGGAGGGTACAGGTTGCTGGGAAGGGATTGGGTTCCTGCATCCGAGGAGACGGTTTCTTGCGGGGAGGCTGGGGCTTTGTATTTGAGGGGACAGGTGGCTGTAGGGGGACCGAGTCCTTACATTTGAAGGGACAGGTGGCTGAGGGGCGGACAGGGTCCCTGCATTGGAGAGGACAGGTTGCTAGGAGAGGACTGAGTTTCTGGGATTGGTGGACATAGTTACTGGGGGTACTGGATCTCTGGCACTGGACAGGTGGAGCTTTGCGGGGCAGCCACAAGTGAGGTCCTGTGTGTTCCCCACCCCTGTCCTCCACAGCCAGAGCCAGAGAGCGTGGGCCCTGGGACGCCTGGCTTCCCTGAGCGGGAGGAAGACGACCTTCACCGCACCTTGGGCGTGGAGCGGTTCGAGGAGATCCTCCAGGAGGCTGGGTCCCGCGGAGGGGAGGAGCTGGGCCGCAGCTATGGGGAAGAAGACTTTGAGTGTGAGGGGCCAGTGGGGAAGGGAGGCCGAGGGCTTAGGCCTGACTGCCCAGCCCCCAAGGGCCAGGGCCTGGGGGCTAGGATGGAGGGACGGGTGAGGTACTGCCAGCAGCCGACCTCTCCTCCCCACAGACCACCGCCAGTCCTCTCATCACATCCACCACCCGCTGTCCACTCACCTGCCCCCGGATGCCCGCCGCCGCAAGACCCCTCAGGGCCCAGGCCGGAAGCCCCGAAGGCGCCCTGGAGCCACGCCCACCGGGGAAACCCCCACCATTGAAGAGGGGGAGGAAGATGAGGAGGAAACCAGTGAGGCTGAGGGGGCCCGGGTGCCCACACAGCCGTCCCCTGCCTCCACACCGTCTTCTGTGCAGGTGAGTGGCCGCCTGGGCTCCTGGACCCCAGGGTTGCTGCCCAGGTTCATCTGCTCATGTGGGTCCCTGTTGCAGTTCTTTCTCCAGGAGGATGAAGGCGCAGACCGAAAGGCAGAGAGGACCAGTCCATCTCCCCCTGCCCCACCGCCCCCCCAGGAGGCAGCACCCCAGGCCACCAAAGGGGCCAAGCCTGAGTGAGTGCACAGTCCTCACAGGGTCCCCAAGCAGGTACCCCTGTGCTGGGGTGGTGAAGCAAGAGTTTGGGAGGCGTCAGTCGTCAGATCTGTCTCCCTGTTCAGGCGGGTGACTTAAGTTCCCTGAGTGCTGGCTGTCTATAATTGACACTATCCTCCACCTCGCTGTCCTCCATCCCACTGGGCCCCCAGGGTTTGGGAAGAAAAGGGGATCACTTTCATTCTTGGGGAGACAGTGTCCCCAGTTGGAAAGCAGAAATAGTGCCAGAATGTTTTCATTTGTACCCAATAGCCTGGGTTGGGCTTAGCATCAGTAACAGCAGATGATTGGAGTTTGAGGCCAGTGACTCTGAAAGAGACCTCAAGGTCGCAACTATCGCTATCCTGTTGTTTTCTGGGTGCCAGGCAGTGTGAAGGCTTCAGGAAGTAAAGGGCACAGTGCCCCCTTCAGGGCAGTGCCCAGGCTCATTGAGGGGCGGCACTGCTGCCATGGAGCCTCAGGAAAGGCCAGGCACGGGGGCAGGGAGAGAGGAGCGGGCAGGGCTGTGGTAGAGCCAGGGTGCTGGGGTCAGGTGGGCCAGGAAGGCTCCTGCTCCTGGTGGGTACTTGGGCCTGGGTTGTGGCGCTGTCCATATGGGGAGAGAGGGCAATTTGCGGGGGCTCTGGTGTTGATGGGGTGCTGGGGAGCTGGCTGCAGTTCAAAGCCCATTTTCACATAGGTCAGTGCGTTGCTCTGAAACGGGACCCTGTGAACCTTTGCATCCTGCAGTCTGGGAAACACCAAGAAGGGTCGAAGGGCAAGGGAGGGAGTAGCAACTGATTTGAAGACAGTGACCAACACTGCTATAAACCATGCCCTGCACTGGCACTTTCCCAGAATGTCACCCTCCCTAGCACGTGCTCTGCTGGGTATTGATATGCAGCTAAGAGAGCAGTGGCCTCCATGAGGTCCCCTTTCCATGGCTCCCCTGCACGGCCGAGGAGACCAGCTCATTCTGTCCCATGACTACTGTGTCTGTAGCGCTCTGGTGGAGGAAGCCGTGGTGGTGAGCAGTGGCACAGCTGGAGGTGACGATGGCGGTGCCTCAGGGCGCCCACTATCTAAAGCCCAGCCTGGGCATCGCAGCTACAATCTTCAGGAGAGAAGGCGAATCGGGAGCATGACTGGGGCAGAGCAAGCGCTGTTGCCCCGGGTCCCTACGGATGAGAGTGAGGCACAGACTCTGGCTATAGCTGACCTCGATCTCATGAAGAGTGCGTAGCGGTGGAGCACGCCCACGGTGGTGGGGAAGGAGTGAGAGGAAGGGAGCCTGACCCTGGCCCTACCCTTGCCCCAGGTCACCGGTTCGAGGACGTGCCTGGGGTACGCCGGCACTTGGTGCGGAAGAATGCCAAAGGGTCCTCGCAGAGCTCCAGGGAAGGGCGAGAGCCTGGCCCCACACCTCGGACCCGACCTCGAGCACCCCACAAGCCCCATGAGGTACCGTTCTGGGCTTTCAGCTCTTCTGTCCCCTCCTCTCCTTTGCTCATTAGTGATTTCCAGCAGGAGGCGGCCCCTCGTGGCGATGAAGGTTGTACGTGGCACAGGACTGCAGTGGTAGAGACTGATGTAGGCATTGTGGGGGCTCCATGTGGGGTATCGATTCATGGATCGCAGTTATAATTCCCGAGTGACACCTGGCTGATGCGCACTTCAGGGACACTTGCTGGCAGGTGGCAGGAGTCTGAGTTGGTTATGCATTATCCTACTTTGAGCAAAGAATCCCTTTGGCTAGAGGGGGCTCTGAGTAGCACTGTGCTTTCTTTTCTGGTTTATTTGTTTGATTTTGAGACAGGATCTCACTATGTAGTTCAGGCTGGCCTTGAACAAACTGGGATCACAGGTGTAAACTACATAATCCGGGTGTGTGCTTGTTTCCAAAACCCAGTCACCTCTGTATTGCTTGATCCTCCCAACAACCTGTGAAAATGACAGCCATAAAGGATGAAATGTGACTTGGCCAGGGTTGCATTTCTTCATGACACTGTGTTGGACTACAGGTCCCTGGGCTTGAATGCTGAGTATATTTTTAAGCATTTTATTGAGATCTAATAGCCCTGCAGTAAACTGCCCCCTTGCCTTGTCCCCTTGGGCTGTGGCACCTGGACAGCTACTGGCTAGATAGAGATGGTTTCCAACCTCAGAGCTTCCTGCTCTGCCCCACCCCAGCAGTGCCAGCAGAGGTGACCGCTGTGCTCTTCGCAGGTAGTTTTATGAGTCCTGAATAGGTTCAAAGAGAATTATGAGGGCACTGCTGGCTTTTTTGGTTTGTTTTTTGTGGAGACAGGGTCTTGTCATGTAGTTCAGGCTGGTCTTGAACTCACTATGTAACCCAGGCAGGCCCTAAACTTGCATCAATCTTCCTGCCTCACCCTTCCAGGTGTTGGGATTACAGGCGTGCACCAGCACACCTGATTTTTAGTTTTGAGACAGGGTCTTACTAAGTCACTAAGTTTCCCAGGCTGAGCTTGAACATGGGATCCTCCTGCCCTCAGCCTGCTAGAGTGCTGGGGTCATAGGCATGTGCCACCAGGCCTGGCGGTGCAGTCTCTTTAGCCCCCATCCCAGCCTCTGGAGGTAGGTATCATTGTTGCCATTTTTACAGGCACAGGAATCCCAGTCTTCCCTTGGTCAGGCATTGGTCCCAGGTCCCTGGGCCTCCAGGGAGCCTTGCCCAAGGGTTTGCCATCCATTGTGCCCCCATGGTCACTGTGGCCTCCCAGTGACACTTGTCCCTGGCCCAAGCCCAGTCCATCTTTGGCTTGTACCCTGCAGCGCCTTTTCATCTCGTCCCAAGGTGTTCGTGGAGCTGAATGAATTACTGCTGGATAAAAACCAGGAGCCGCAGTGGCGGGAGACGGCCCGCTGGATCAAATTCGAGGAGGATGTGGAAGAGGAGACGGAGCGGTGGGGGAAGCCCCACGTGGCATCGCTGTCCTTCCGAAGCCTCCTGGAGCTCCGGCGGACCCTGGCTCATGGTATCCTGCACCCCAAGTCCCCGCAAAGCCCCCGGCTCCCAGGCCTGCTCCCTAGAGGTGGGGTTGGACCATCTTCACGGGAAACTTCCTAGAATTCCTGGCACGCTCCCTTTCACTTTAGGGAACTCGGGGAATATGGGTCAACCCGTAAGTCTGCAGGAGGACACCAAGCCAACGCCCCCTCAGGGCTCAGGCCTGGCTGCTGATTTATGCCTTGCGTTTGTCAAGGAAACCGCTCCTGGTTGCCCGGTATATCTAGTTTCTAAGCAGCTAAGGACTGAAACCCTTTTAGAATTGTTTCTAAACTGAGAGTGAAGAGACTGTGCTTTGGGTAAAGTGTGCACACTTTATCGTTAGGCTGAGCAATCTGCTTTGACTGCTTAGGAGTCTTGGGTTCTGCTTATTCTTTAGTTCTTTGTTTCTGAAAGTTGACCTCGACAGATAAACATCCTGATATATTTGAAAGGAATTTTCCTAATATTTTGGGGGGGTGCAGTATTGGGGATCGAAACCAGGGCCTTCACACTCAGCCACATTCCCAGCCCTTTTTATTTATTTTGGTACCAGGGATCAAACTCATGACCTTGCACTTGCTTATGCCACTGAGCTAAATCTCTGGCCTCTTTTTTAATTTATTATGATACAGGGTCTCACTAAATTGCTGAGTTTCCCAGGCTAAGTTTCTCAGCGTCCCACAGTTCTGGGGTTTTAGGTGTGAGCCACCATGCCTGGCTTGGAAGGGCTTTCTAAATGAAGCAGTGGCTTGGGTCTGGAAGCTGCCCTGGGAGCACCTCTGAGGCTTAGAGAAGCAACAGGAAGTCAAGAAGCCTAGGCCGGAAGGGGTCTTTGGCCACAGAGCAGTTGTATCGTGTTCTGGGAGGTGCAGCTGGGACTGCAGAGGAGCCCTGGCTCACCAGGAGGAAGACCTTCCTAAAGCAAAGGGCTTTAGCCAGAGTCGGCAGCCTGGGCATCCCAGAAAGCCTGGCTGCTTCTGGAAGTAGGGTCCGATAGTTGAGTTTTGGGTGTCTATACAGGCCTCACTGCATTTCTGGGGCTGGGGAGAAATAGGCCAGAGAGCTGGGCGCAGTGTAATCCAGACACTCAGGAGGCTGAGTCAGGAGGATCACCTCTAGGTCAAGATCAGCCTGAACTACATAGCCAGACCCCCTCTCAAAAAGAAAAAAGGAAAAGGGGCCAGAGAGGCAAAGTGATAGGGGTTTGGGGACAGAGCTGGACTCTAGGCCCTGACCCCTGTGCCCACCTGGCTGCCCCTTGCCCTGGCTCTCTCTTGCCTTCTGCCCCCATGGCAGTTTCCTGCCCAGGGTGAGGTGCCCTCCCTCTGTCACAGGCGCTGTGCTCCTGGATCTGGACCAGCAGACCCTGCCTGGGGTGGCCCACCAGGTGGTGGAGCAGATGGTCATCTCCGACCAGATCAAGGCCGAGGACAGAGCCAATGTGCTTCGGGCCCTGCTGCTGAAACACAGGTGCAGCTCAAGGACCGGGGAACCCACTGCAGCTTGTCACCCCGTGCCCAGCCCTGCCATGGCCCTTCCTTAACCTCACTGCCTTCTGTCCCAAAGCCATCCAAGTGATGAGAAGGAATTCTCCTTCCCCCGCAACATCTCAGCGGGCTCCCTGGGCTCGCTGCTGGGACATCATCACACCCAGGGTGCCGAGAGTGACCCCCACGTTACCGAACCGCTGATTGGCGGGGTTCCCGAGACCCGGCTGGAGGTGGAGCGAGAGGTGAGGGAGGATGGGCCGAGAGCAATCCCAGGTGTAAATACAGGGGGCACAGGATGGGGGTGTGGGTAGGCTGGGCTGAGCCTTGTTCTTGTCCCCCTAGCGTGAGCTGCCACCTCCAGCCGCTCCAGCAGGCATCACACGCTCCAAGTCCAAGCATGAATTGAAGTTGTTGGAGAAAATCCCCGAGAATGCCGAGGCCACTGTGGTCCTTGTGGGTATGTGTGGGAGGATTCAGGGCATGGGGACCTGATGGCCTGGCCTCAGGCCTCCCCTGGGCTGGGGCTGGTAAGAGTCCTGCTATGTACTTGTGCCTACCATAGCCCTGTACCCCTAGGCTGCGTGGAGTTTCTCTCCCGCCCCACGATGGCCTTTGTGCGCCTGCGGGAGGCCGTGGAGCTGGACGCAGTGCTGGAGGTGCCAGTGCCTGTGCGCTTCCTCTTCCTGTTGCTGGGCCCCAGTAGTGCCAACATGGACTACCATGAGATCGGCCGCTCTATCTCCACCCTCATGTCCGACAAGGTCAGTCCAGCATAGACTGCACCCACCCTTGGACCCGCCGCCAGCCCTGTCCACCCTGGGCCCCCGGCAGCACCTCCCCACCCCCTTGTCCACCTTTCCCTACTTCCCGTCTGGTGTGCACCCTGATCCCAGTCCTGCTTCGGCAGCAATTCCACGAGGCAGCCTACCTGGCGGACGAGCGGGAAGACTTGCTGACCGCCATCAACGCCTTCCTGGACTGTAGTGTGGTGCTGCCGCCCTCGGAGGTGCAGGGCGAGGAGCTGCTGCGTTCTGTCGCCCACTTCCAGCGCCAGATGCTTAAGAAGCGGGAGGAGCAGGGCCGGCTGCTGCCCCCAGGGGCTGGGCTGGAGCCCAAGTCTGCTCAAGAAAAGGGTACACTGTGGCGACACAGGCTAAACAGGGCTGCCCAGGGCAGGGTGGGAGGGTGGGTGGGCGCAAGGCCCACGGACACCCTGACGGAGGCCTGGTTTGCAGCGCTCCTGCAGATGGTAGAGGCGGCGGGTGCAGTAGAAGATGACGATCCTCTGCGGCGGACAGGCCGGCCCTTTGGAGGGCTGATCCGCGACGTGAAGCGCCGCTACCCCCACTACCTGAGTGACTTCCGTGATGCGCTTGATCCCCAGTGCCTGGCCGCCGTCATCTTCATCTACTTCGCGGCTCTGTCTCCAGCCATCACCTTTGGGGGGCTGTTGGGTAAAGGAGTGCTCTGGGGAGGAGCGGGGTGTACAGAGCCCAGGGCCCAGCTCCTGAGCCTGTCCCTGCACCCCCAGGAGAGAAGACGCATGACCTGATAGGCGTGTCGGAACTCATCATGTCCACGGCACTCCAGGGTGTGATCTTCTGCCTGCTGGGGGCTCAGCCACTGCTGGTGATTGGCTTCTCCGGGCCGCTGCTGGTCTTCGAGGAAGCCTTCTACTCGGTAGGGCTCTCCTTGCCCTGTGCCAGAGCTGTTCTCTCCCTACACTCCTCTTCCCCGTCCCCAGCGCTCTGACAGCTCCCTGCCTCCTCCGTGCAGTTCTGCAGAAGCAACGAGCTGGAGTACCTGGTGGGCCGGGTCTGGATCGGCTTCTGGCTGGTGCTGCTGGCTCTGCTCATGGTGGCCCTGGAGGGGAGCTTCCTCGTGCGTTTTGTGTCCCGCTTTACCCAGGAGATCTTCGCCTTCCTCATCTCCCTGATCTTCATCTACGAGACCTTCTACAAACTGGTCAAGGTGGGGTGGCCTAATGGGACGGGGTGGAGGGCAGGGAGCAGGTGACTTGCTTGTCTTGGGTCTTGTCCGCTAGGCATGCAGTCTGGCTTGCAGGGCTGGGGCTTTGTCCTCCTTGGGCTCCCTGATGTCAGCACACATCAGGGTCAATCTTTAGGTCAATCTTTCAGAAAGTCAGATTTTTTTCATAACAAAGGGAACCTGTGCTTTTGTTCAAAAGTCAAACAATTCAGGAGTCCGCAGAGGGCCTCCAGGTTATAGACCCGGTCTAGGATCAAAGATGCGCGATCAAAGATAGGTGACAGGCTTGGGGGTGCCAGCCCCAGGCTTCTGCTCATACCACCGTCCCCAGTGACCTTCCTGTCTTCACCACCCCTTGGACACTCTGTCTGTCTGTCTGTCTGTCTCTCTCGTATATTGAACCAAGGACTACACCAAGCTACATCACTAGCTCTTTATGAAGTTTGTGTTTTGAGACAGAGTCTGAGTAATTTACTAAGTGATCTTGCCTTGGCCTCCCAGAGTACAGTATTGGAATTCCATCCCTGAGCCCTCTTTTTAATCTCATGTAGCCCCTGCTCACAACTGGCCCTCTGGGTTTTCCTCTCTCCCTCCCTCCTTCCCTCTCTTTTTTCTTTTCTTTTTTCGGTATTGGGATAGAAACCCTCATGTAAGCTAGGCAAGCACTCACTCTACATGCCTGGCCCAGGGTCTGTTTTGTTTTTTTTTTTCCTTTTGGTGAGACAAGATCTTGCTATGTAGTTTAGGCTGGCCTTGAACTCGGTGTGTAGCCCAGGCTGGCCTCAGACTTGTGGGGATCCTCCTGCCTCAGGCTCTCAGGTGCTGGGATTGCAGGCATGCACCACCATGCCAGGCTTTAGGAGCATTTTCTTAATCCAACAAGACAGCAGTTCAAGGCAGGCTGCCTCCGCCCTGCTTGCCCAGCCCCCAGCGTCCAGCGGGGCCCAGGGATGTTCTCTGCAGTCCAGCTCATGAGGTCCTGTTTGGTCTTCTTTCCCCAGATCTTCCAGGAGCACCCCCTCCATGGCTGCTTGGCCTCCAATAGCTCTGAGGCAGATGGTGGCAAGAATACG
The DNA here is from genome assembly GCA_004027455.1 of Hydrochoerus hydrochaeris. NCBI lineage: Eukaryota > Metazoa > Chordata > Mammalia > Rodentia > Hydrochaeridae > Hydrochoerus > Hydrochoerus hydrochaeris. Next base: position 75,498 of record PVLA01002973.1, read on the forward strand.
ACATGGACCGAGGCACCACCCACGCTGGGGTACAGCAACGTGAGCTCGGCCGAGCGGGCTGGAGTGGGGAGACCCCAGGGACAGCCCAACACGGCCCTGCTGTCACTGGTACTCATGGCTGGCACCTTCTTCATTGCCTTCTTCTTGCGAAAATTCAAGAACAGCCGATTTTTCCCTGGCCGGGTACGTGGGCGTGGGCTCACAGGCCAGAGGGGGCTGGGTATAGGAAGTGGGATGGCCGGAGGCTCTGAGCCCCGTGCTTGCCTTCGCAGATCCGGCGGGTGATTGGGGACTTTGGGGTGCCCATCGCCATCCTCATCATGGTGCTCGTGGATTACAGTATTGAAGACACCTACACACAGGTAAGCATTTTACTGCACTGGGGACATGCTGCCTGGTGCTGGAGTGATCCCACACCCGGGTCTGGGGTTCCGCTTCAGCCCCAGCCCCAGCCAGAGGTGTCCCTAAGCCAGACAGACACCAAGCCTTTCCCATGGCCCATGATTCCCACTGTCTCTGCCCTGTAGAAGCTGAGTGTGCCCAGTGGATTCTCTGTGACAGCCCCCCAGAAGCGGGGCTGGGTCATCAACCCTCTGGGGGAGAAGAGCCCCTTCCCCGTGTGGATGATGGTCGCCAGCCTGCTGCCCGCCATCCTGGTCTTCATCCTCATCTTCATGGAGACGCAGATCACCACGTGAGCAGCCCGAGGCTGAAGGGCCTGGGTGTCCACGCAGCCTCCGGGACAAGCATGGGAATCGCCAGCACTCTGTCAGGCAGTGGCGCGCAAGGACCTTGGGAGACCTTGAATACCAGGCTAGCCCAAGTTTATTTTGTAGGCAGCAGAAAATGTCACTGATACTGGTGGGGTGGAGGCAGGGAGAGCAGGGACAGGTTACAGACTGGTACCCTGCAGGATCAGAGCTGGGGCACAGCTCAACACCAGGACGGAACTCTAGTCCTGGTGGCCTGGAACAGGGGCCACCAGGTTTCAAAAGCAGATGGAGGGACTGCCCGTCTCCCCCGCAGGCTGATCATCTCCAAAAAGGAGCGGATGCTGCAGAAGGGCTCCGGCTTCCACCTGGACCTGCTGCTCATCGTGGCCATGGGTGGCATCTGTGCCCTCTTTGGCCTCCCCTGGTTGGCTGCTGCTACCGTCCGCTCAGTCACTCATGCCAACGCACTCACTGTCATGAGCAAGGCTGTGGCGCCCGGGGACAAGCCCAAGATTCAGGAGGTCAAGGAGCAACGGGTGACAGGACTGCTGGTGGCCCTGCTCGTGGGTATGGTGCCCTTGCTGCACCCATCCTAGGGGTCCCCAGGGCCACCGAAGGATTGAAACCCCGGGCTGACTGTTTCTCCTCCCTTCCCAGGACTCTCCTTGGTTATCGGGGATCTACTCCGGCAGATCCCCCTGGCTGTGCTCTTTGGGATTTTCCTGTACATGGGGGTGACCTCCCTGAATGGAATCCAGTTCTATGAGCGGCTACACCTGCTGCTCATGCCACCCAAACATCACCCAGATGTCACCTATGTCAAGAAGGTGAGTTCCCTCTGCTCCATCCTGCTCTACTGGGTCAGGTGCTCTTCCCACCCTGCCCACACTTCCAGTCTCTGCACAGAGTGGGCTCTTCTGTCCCCTTGCTGAAGAGGAAGAAGGGCCATCCCATCCCAGTCCTTGGATGCGGCTGGCTGGGGAGGAGCCCGGGCCCACCTTGTCTCTGCCCCCAGGTCCGCACGATGCGCATGCACCTGTTCACAGCCCTGCAGCTGCTCTGCCTGGCCCTGCTCTGGGCTGTCATGTCCACGGCGGCCTCCCTGGCCTTCCCATTTATCCTCATCCTCACGGTGCCACTGCGCATGGTGGTGCTCAGCCGCATCTTCACGGAGCGAGAGATGAAATGTGTAAGAGCCCTGCCCTGTCCCCTGCTGCCCTCCCCATCAGCCTTCTCACCCAGGGCTCTGGAAAGGCCCAGCCTGCACTTCCTCCCACAGCTGGATGCTGATGAGGCAGAACCCGTGTTTGATGAGCGTGAGGGTGTGGACGAGTACAACGAGATGCCCATGCCTGTGTAGCTGCCACCTGCACGGACAGCTGAGGGCCCAGTGGGCAGAGGGACTGGGGGCTGGTGGGATGAGCCTCCCCCTCCCCCTCCCTGTTTTTATTTAAGTGAATAATTTAAAGTCCCCTTCTCCCCACCCCCACAGTAAAGTGCTACAGCCCCCACCTAGCTTTGGCTTTATTTTTGTGGGGGCAAGGAAGTGACGGGGCCCAGCTCTGCTCCTTGTCCCCAGAAATGAGAGTCACCATAGGCAAGGAAGGGGACTTTAATGAAAAAACAAAATATAAGGAGTCAAAGTGCAAATTGTCCACTGCCCCATGGGGGGAGGGCTGTCTTAGGCCCAAGTGTACCCCACACCCCCTTCAGGCCCCAGGGGAGACCCAAGGCCTGGAGCTTCTGCCTCAGGTAGCTCTTGAACTGGGGTAGACCTCTGTGACTCCAGCTCCTCAAAGGATAGCTACAAGGAGGGGACAGTGAGTAACCTGCAGGCCAGATACAAGAACACATGCACATGCACATGGTGTGCAGAGCCACTCACTGGCAGAAGCTGGTAGCCTGTGAGGCCCAGGTGCCGCTCCCTCTGGGCCTGGGAGCCCAGCAGCACTCTGCCATTTCGGCAGAGATGCCAGTGTCCATGCAGCATCAACACTACTCTGCAGGAACAGACATGGTCCAGGTTTTGTTGCGACACTGAAGGACCCAGGCATGCCCAGCCTGTTTCTTTACCTTTGGACAGGGTTTCAGGTTGTGGGGTTAGAGGCAGCCTGGCCCTGCAGACAGGACCTTGGTGGATAAGGAAGGGACCCTGGGCCCTCATGGGGAGCACAGCGCCAGAGCTGCTCACACACAGCAGGAAGTCTGCAGGAGAGGAGACCCCGGCCTTAGCCAGGCTTTCTGTCTGGGGCTGCCACTCACCTGGAGCTTACCTGTGCAGTAGCCTGGAGGCACAGCCAGGCCCTGGTGGTATTTCTCCTCCCCCAGCAATTTGCCGCAGCCCCTCAGCTCCTATGTCCTTGTGACTGAGGGACATGAACACCAGTAAAAGTCCCAGGTTCCATCTGTCCCTTGCTGTGTACCTCCACCCTGGGGGAAATCTGCTACCTCAGGGAACCATTTTCCTGAATGACTGCCCGCCACACCTGTACTCGCAGTGGGCACAGTCAGTGATGTGAGGCTGTGGGAAGATGGGCACCTGCTGTCTCCGGGGAAGGCGGAGGCCCTGGTATCCTGGGAGCTCCAGCTCCACAGCTGTGTCAAGCAAGGAGAGGTGGTGTCGCACAATTACAGCATGAGGGCTGTCTGTAGGGAGGCAGGGACTGGAGACCCACTGGGCCACCAAGCCCTGGGGACCTCACGCCCTTCTCTCCTTGGCCCCCTCCAGCCAGGCAAACTGCCTACCACTGATGTGACTGATGAAACCAGGAGAGAAGACAAAGTGCAGGGCTCTGAAGGGCAGGCCCTGGAGCTGGCACAGTGACATCAAGATGTTGACTGTGGCCAGGGGTGCCACCCCAGCTTGCCGTGCCAGGATCTGCTCATGGCAGGGCATAAACTGTTGCTCCAAGGGCAGGTAGTTCAGCCACCCAAGCGCGGGACCAACTTCTGCGCCACCTGAAGAGCAGTGTGACTCTCCAGGCAGCAGGTCCCCAGTCTCCCACCAGCTGCTGTGGCCCAAGCTGGGAGCACTGTGGCCAAGGCAAAACGGTCCTCTACCCTGGCTCCTGGACTCCAGTGTGCCCTGAACTACATGTGACTCATTACCAGAGCAAGCAGAGGGACACTGCACTGTGTGTGTGTGTGTGTACCTGAAGCTTTGAGCAGTGGGATGTGAGGACAGGGCAGTGAGTTGCTTTGGCAAACTGCAGAGCTCTAGGCATCAGCTGGGTATGGCATTTGGACAAGGCAGGAAGGGTGTGAGCAGAAGGCAGCCCAGGGCATCCCAGCAAGAGTGTTTGCGCTCAGAGGCCAGTCAGGCTGGACAAGATTGGCACAGCCTGGTCACTGAGGCCACAGAGGAGCAGGGAAAGGTGGGAGGCAAGCCCACCTTACTGTTCAGCTGGCTTTCCTGGACCACCAGGAAGTGGGCAATGGCTTCCACAAGCTGAGGCTCCCGCAACCAGTGCCGGGCCAAGAGCACTACCACATGGGGGTGTGAGTTCCTTAGGCCTTGCCTTAGTGAAGAACAGCCTATCACACAGATCCCACAGGCCAGACGTCCAGTGGGTCAGACTGCACCTGAGCCCAGGAAACAGACCCTGCCCCCACCGCTTTTAACCCTCCAGCACCTGCCAGGCTACTGATCAGATGCCGCCATGGGCACTGCAGGAACTGAGGACAACTCAGAGCAGCTTCTAGTCTTTGCCCACCTTGGAGGGCAAGCTGTAGAGGTGGAGGCAGAACATTTGCTCCTGCTCCAGAGCACACACCAGAGGCCATGTGGTGGAAAGCCTAGATCAAAGATGGTCCTGATGAGAGGGCTGTGCTGTCTTTCCAACTGTGGGGTGCATGAGTCCCCATCTGTTTCTGAGTGGACAAGTGCATGAGTCCAAGTGGAAACACGGGAGAAATGTAAAGCATTATGTGAACATGACATGTTAGTGCCCTTGGTGGGGGGGAAGCTTTATACAAGGATGGCAAGCTGCTGTCGTCTCATGCCACTTGTGAGAAAATGCAGTAGCTCTCTAGAGCAGTGTATTGGAAGAAAATTGGGGTGGCACCTAGAAGGCTGAACAAATGTTGATTCATGATTCTGGTGTGGATACAGGAGGGCAGCAGGAAGGGTACCTAGGCATGTGGCATTACTGGGCAAAAGCCTGAGGAGACTGTTGAGCCTGGGGTTCTCTACTATTCTGTATTCTTCACTCTTCCCTAGGTACCCACACCCTCAGCTGCTTTCCTCACCAATTAGGACTGCAAGGTGCAGACCCACTTGGATGGTGTGACTCTCAAAGGAGGGGCAGTTTCTTTCTTTTTTTTTTTTTTTGATACCTGGGATCGAACTCATGATCTTACACTTACCAAACAGGTGCTTATGCCACTGAGCTAAATCCCCAGCCCCGAGGGGCAGTTTCTGATGATGAGCTGAGTCAAGTCCTACAGTGTGGCCTGCTCCACAGGAGGGGGTCAAGACTGGGTCATCAAGAGCTGGCCCAGCCGATGAAGTGTCACAGGGTAGTGGTGCGCGCGCGCACCGTGGTGGGGTTCTGACGCAGCCAGCACAGCAGCTCCCCAGGACTCTGCCTGTTCCAGAAGCCGCCGCAGTCCTTGCACAGGGCCTGCATGGGGACCTCCTCCCAGGGGCTGCTCCCCCCACTTGCTGGGCGCCAAACAGCAGGGCTGTACTGGTGGGAAGGGCAGCAGGCCAGACAACCGAGCAGGGCAGGCCTGAGCCATGAGCAGGACTCGAAGCATGGAGTCGGGTGACAGAGACACTGAGGGGCAGCTCAGAAAAAGGAGTGAGGTTTCTTCTGAAGAGGCGCAACCTTTGCCATCTACTCCTCACTTCACCCCCATCAGGTAGGGCTGGGAATCAGAATGCCTGTGACTGCTCTGGTCCTACTCCCCATCCTGCCCCCTCTTCCTCCTTTCCCTCCTGGAAACAGCCATCCTACTCCTTCAGGACGCTCAGCAAGGCAATCCACACGCGTCATCTCCTCTGATGCTCCGTGCAGGCCGAGGAATTGCAGGGCTGGCATGACTTCATTTCACGGGTGGAGAAGCCAAGGTCCAGGGGTTAAAAAAAGCCTGAGGTTATTAGAGGGGTTGGTGGTCGCGCCCAGTGAAGGATCCGGGTAGCCTCGAAGATGCCCGTCCGGTTCACCTCCCCTCTCACAGGAGACGGCAGTGGCACGGAGGTCGGCATGCGGGCTGCGCAGCCAGACGGGTCCTGGGTCCTAAGCCGGGCGCTGCCACCCACCAGCTGCGTGACCTCGGGACAAGCGGCTTCACCTCTGCTTGTCTCCTCCCCAGTGAAACGAAAACTCAGCGCCCACCCTGCGGGACGCACGCGGGGCCCGAGCGCGCAGCGTCGCGAAGGCGCAGAGCCGGCGATGTCCAGGGGCCCCATGCCCGCCCCAGCCCGGCCGGAGGACGTCAAGAACCCGCGGCCACCGCCGCTAAGGCCAGTTCCCGCCGCCCTCCCACGGCCCGCTCCGCAGGCTCCACCCTACAAGACTCCCCAGGACCCACGCAGGTCACTCCCTCAGCCGGTCTCTGGGCCCGGGAGCCACGCTACCCCCACGCCCTCCTCATCAGCGGGCCGCCGGGTCCGCCATCTTCCCAGAAGTCCCCTGGCGCCGGAACACCCCAAGCCCGGCGCAGCGCCCGGCCAGCGGACACGTGGCTCCCCGCGGGCGCTGTGGGTCCCGGAGCCTTGGGCCCGCCCCCGCTTCCGGGAAGTGCGCGCGCCTCGGGGGCGGGACTACCGGCGAGGGGCGGGGCCTCAGGGCCCAAGGCTGAATGGGTAGGGAGGGAGTCGAGAACCCAGGAGGAAAGTTGCACCGGACAGAGCTGGATCCAACTCTTCACCCCCTTTCTGCCCACTTCCAGCCTCACAGACAACACACGGCGAGTGAAAACTTCACAGTTACTTTAATCTGCACGTGTTCTGGATCCCAGCTCCCTTCTCCGGGCTCCCTCTCTCGGTGGTTCCCCAAATCTGCCACTTAGGGACCATAGGTGGCTGGGTTCTCAGGCAGAACACTAAGACGGACCCAGGGTGGTGGCCCCGCTGTGCCCAGGACCAAGGCAGCGACAGCAGGTGCCTGACCCTGAGGAGCTGACTGTCAGGGTGGGCTGGGAGGCAGCAGCCCCTGAAGGCGAACCGGAGCCGTGGCTGTGGAGGTCACGGTGCCGGGCCTCCGCCAGCCCCCGGAGTCCCCTGTGGCATAGGGCTGGGCTCCAGGGCAGTGGGAAGAGGCAGGCAGGCGAAGCTGGCCTGGGCAGGCAGCAGCGCCCACTGAGCTGCGGGGAGCAAGGTCCAGAAGGGCCGGCCATGCTGCCGAGAGCCCGAGAAGGCACTACGGCCGGTACATGGCAAAGGCTAGGAGGCTGAGGAGCAGGGTGAAGCCGGCCAGGCCCAGGGTGGCTGTCAGGGGAAAGAAGGGCCGGTACTGGATCTGACAGTACCAGAGCAGGAGCAGCAGGAGCAGCAGCAGGGGCAGTAGCAGGCTGCCGATTTCCAGCCCGGAGGGGCCTGGCTCTGACCCCGGTGGGCAGGGGGGATGCTGGGGACCGACCCTGGTGGACACGTGGCAGTGGAGGACGCAGTTGGGAGGGAGGTGAAGGCTGCCCAGTGTCTGGGTGTCGTCTCCTAGCAGCTGACCTTGATAGATGAGTCGCACCTGCTGTTCCCGGCCCGGAAACTGGGTCCTGAGGAGAAAGGGCCCTGGGTAAGAAAGCAGGCCTCAGGCAATCCTAGTCCCTGCCCAGAGCCAAGCTCCCAGCCCTGGCCCTGTCCTCCACACATCACCAAGGCTGTGGCCTCTTGGGGGCAGTCTGCCCTGGGTGAACAAGGATAGCTGGTGATTTGAGGAATAGAAAATGAAGGTGTCCCAGGTGTCTTAGGTGGTCCTTGTGTGGTTACTCCCATCCCATCCCTTAGCATTTCCTTCCTACCCCTGTCTCCGCTTACCTTTTCAAGGAGCCAATGGTGTCATGGGGCCAGGCCCTAGCCACCTGCTCAGAGTCGTTGAGGAATTTCAGACGGAGTACTAGGGGCTCCTGGGGGGAATCCAGGGCTGGTGGTGGTGTTGCTGTGACTCCTGTGCTGGGTTCTGGTTGTGCAGCTTGACCTCTGTGTCTCAGGCTGGAGGGTTCAGCCCCAGAAGCCTCTCCTCTGATGCTATCGATGGCTGTCATGGCTTCGCTGGGCTGGGCTGGTGTTGGAGTCCTTGCTGGCTGGAGCAGAGTGTCGGTGCCCTCGGTGGTGTGTGTTGAGACCCAGGCAAGGGCCAGCACCAGAAGGCAGGCAAGCACCGCGAAAAGCACGGTCACCTCATCACCTACCCCTTCAATCAAGGCCATGGCACCTGCTTGCCTGCTGTGCTATCGAGCTAGGGAGGTACAAAGGACAGTGAGAGACCAGCTCACAAGCCAAGGGCCCTCCACACTGCAGCAGGCCCCCAACCCCACCCTGCCTCGACTCTCCCACCATGCTGATTTCTCAGTTGCCTTCCCCACCCCACCACAGACTGCTCTGACCTCCAAATGTGTTTTTTAGTGCCCCTTCCCATTACCAAATCTCAATTCCAAACTTTGTAAGGCTGAGTTCTGGGTCTCTTTGTTGTTACTGTTGAGCCAGGATCTCAACATGCGGTTCAACTAGCCTTAAACTCATGGAGATCCTCTTGCCTCACCCTCCCAACTGTGACTAAATTCTGTCCCTACAGTGAGGCCCTTGACCTAAACAACTCCTCTTGCACATTTAACCCTCCCCAAACTTCACCCCAAGCTTATCTACACGCACTTTCATCCACTTCATCCCAGTTTATTTGCTCTTTCACCTACTTCCCTCCAAGCTCACCTAAGCTTCAGTCTCTCAAGTTTCTCTAAGGGGCAGACAAGGGGTCTGTTGGTCCCCTGCTGTACACCCCCCCACCATCATGAACCCAAACTCCACATGCGCCATAAAGGACTTATCCCCAGAGCTACCCCCACACCAGTCATCAAACTCCGCCCTTGGGGAATCTAGAATCTCTGCTCGATGCCACCCAGCCAACTCGGCCCCTTCTAGGTCCCCACAAATGGCCACCCACCACCCCCGCGGCGCCCCGACTCCGCGCCTCCTCTTCGGGGGGACTGCCTAAACCTAGCGGCCCCAATCCCTCAGAGACCCGGGCTGCGCCCTTCCCACCCCGCTGCCCCATCACCCCTCCCATCTTCCCGCCCCCCGGGCCTCGGGAGAGCCCGGGTGATCCCGGGGCGGGGCGAGCGCAGGCACTCACCTACCGGCCCCACCAGCTCCATCGCGGCCCCTCGGGCACTTCCGGGCGGGAGGCGCCGAGGTCGCAGACACCTGGGGCTCCGCTCCTTCCCTGCCGCCGCCACGGCCCGGGGCATTGTGGGAGTTGTAGTCCACCGCGCCGACCCAGCCTCACCTCCTGCGTACCCAAGTGTCGAGTCCGCCTGCGGATCCTGGTGCCTATTGACAGCGGAGCAGACTGCGCAGGCGGCTCTGGGGGGGCGGTACTAGCCCGCTGAATGCTGAGCGGCTGCGGATCCGCCCCCTCTGCTGTCGGCCGCCGGGCTGTCACTCCAGACACCGACGTCAGCGGGAGCACGTCACAGCATAATGCCAATGAAGCAAGGAGGGAGGCTCCGGGGAGACCATGTGGTCCTTTATCGGCATCCACCGATGTCGGGGTGAGGGGAGGACAGAAGGCAACCTAGGTCCCCAGAGCTCAGGAGGCGTGGGCTGCATCTCCAGTTAGCTGAGGACACCGACACCGATCCGGGGAGCTGTCCTCTCTCTCTGCCCGCTTGTAGCGTTTGCAGGACTATGAAAGACTCGTGTACCAGGAAACGGAACAAACATTATGGATCTTACTTATACTGTGCCAGCAGGCACATGATCTCGGTAGGGCATTTTTTTCACTGCCAAAATATAGTTCATAAGCCAATTGTAAGAAAGTCATTCAACATTCAAATTATTTTGGTACGGGGGATTGAACTCATGACCTTGCAGTTTGCCAGGCAGGTGCTTATGCAGTTGAGCTAAATCCCTGACCCCTCAATTTTTTTTTTTTTGATATAAGGTCTTACTATGTAGTCCAAGTTGGCATTGAACTCCGTATGTAGCCCATGTTGGCTCTGAATTTGGGATTTCATTCTTCTGCCTCAGTTTCTGGAGGGCTAGGTTACAAGTGTGTGCCATCACACCTGGCAGAAGTTGAATCTTTTTTTTTTTAATTTTTATTCCACTCAGCTTTGCAAGCTTTGTTTCCTGATCATTACAATTTTGTGTGTGTGTGTGTGTGTGTGTGTGTGCTATCCGGAATTGAACTCATGGCCTTGTGCTTACCAGGCAAGTGCTTGAACCATGGAGCTAAATCCTTAGCCTTTTTTTAAAATGTGAAAACCATATAAAGTATGTGCCCCTCGATAGATATTTCCTTTGCTAATATTCATGTGCTCCCTCCACCCAAACCTAGGCTGAGAAATTGGGTCCTTAAGAGTGTTTATCTGTAGACAACAGTGAATCCCAGCAGGGCCTGCGACCACTAATCTCTATAAATTTTCCTTCCTTTTTTTAAACTCTTGCAGCCACAGAAATTTCACATCCTGGACTTTACAGGCCAGTCTTGATTGAAAAGGCTGTCATCTTCTCATAGTTCATATCTATTTGTGGGAGCAAGTAGCCCAAAGGTTGCCTTAGGAATGTCAGTTTAGATTTATAAAGTACACAACTAAGGTATCTCTAGTTCTTTCCCTCTTGTTCTTTTATGCTACATTTATTAAATATACACATACTGTAGGTTTGGCACTGTGCAAAAGGCTGGGAACACAATGGTTTATTGGACCCTCTCCCTGCCCTCATGTGGCTCATATACTAATAGAAGAAGCAGATAGGTAGACAGCCTATCAGTGCTAAGACAGGTACATGCTGGTAAGTGGTGCAGTTTCTTGCTGACAATTCTTTTTTTTTTTCTTTCTTTTTTTCTTTTTGAGGCAGGGTTTCACTGTATGGTTCAAATTGGCCTTGAACTCACTTTGTAGCCCAGGCTGGCCTTGAACTCGCAGCAATCCTCCTGCTTCAGCCTCCTGAGTTCAGGGATTACAGGCGTGAACCATCAAACCTGGCTTCGATGACAATTCTAATCAAGCATCTTAGAGATGTTAGTGTTGCTTTTCCAGTTACAAAAGAGCAGAGTTAGGTTTTCTATTCACCTAGTATATTTGCAGATAGAACCCAGACTCAGTAAAAGCTGTCTTTCTTCAGGTCATCCAAGTAGAAACCCAATGTTGATTAGTCTCTGGTCCTTTCGAAGGTACGAGAAATTTGGGTATGGTGAACAATCGCGTTGGGGTGGAGTAATTAGTGGAATACTGTGCAACTTTACACTTGATTTGGGAAATGCAAGTGTGTGTAAAATGATGGTATGTGTCCATGGTACTCAAAAAATAGCTGAGCAGGAAGAGGGGGGAGGGGAAAAATTAGCTGGGCAGAGCCCTGGGAGATTTATTGGCGGTGGCCACTGCCCTGAACAGGCTGTATCTTGCAGGTTTTAGCAAACCTGTACTGGGGATGGATAGCAGATAGCTTAGGCAATGGGAATGCGGGAAGTCGGAACACTGGAGGAAGCTCCTTGGCCACAGGAGTGGAAGGGCTGCATGGACAAGTGGGTGAGATGGAGGAAAACTGTGGGAGCCATGTGACTGGTGAGTCTTTTGAAGGAGAAGAGCATGGGAGAACGATTCCTCCCTGTTCTTCCTCTATGTATATGAATGGGGTTGGGCAGCATTCAGTGACCCCTGCCACCCGTCTGGCAAAGAACGTCCTTCAGGAGAGGCTGGTCACAGGAAGACTGAGTGGGGACACTGTTGTTTAAAGTGTAATTTCCAGAAGCCTTCTAATGACGCTCAGGATAAAAAGGAAATAGGCAGGGAGCCATCCCAGCCTCTGCGCTGTGGCCAGCGGTGGAGACCCTGGCTGGGAGCCATGGAGAGGACCTGGAGGGCACGGCGGTCTCTAGGGCTGACCTGTGGGCCTGGGGACAGAGAAGCCTGAGCCGCACTGAAGGCAGTAATCGTGAGTGAGCGAGGCGTAGTCGGGCCCAGGCTCCTCGGCCAATCAATCGCATAAATCAGCAACCCCAGGCACAAGGCAGCACAAATAAGACGTGTCCGGCGATACGATCTCCGCCCCTTCCCCCCACCCCCGCCACAGGCTAGCCCAGAAAGGGCAAGGCGACAATCGACCCAGAGGTGGCCAGGGCAGCTGTGTCCGCAGGCGAGTAGCGCCGCAGGCAGCGGGAATGGGGGCAGCGATCTAGCGGAAGGGCCGAGGCCCGGGGGGAGGGGCAGGGCGTTCGGGCCCGCGCGCGTCGCCCGGGGGCGGAGGCTGCAGTGCCCGAGAACTAGTGAGCAGCGAGGGGCGGGGGCGCTGGGGCGGGCTCAGGAGGGGCGGGGGCGGGGGCGGCGGGGAGGGGGGCTAGGCTGCGTGTGCGGAGCCGGCGGGGGCGGCGGTGCGTGCGCATGACGCGGGGGGAGGGCCCGGGCCGCGCGCTCCCGGTCCCGTTGTTGTTGCCGCTGGAGGCAGCGCCGAGGCAGCGGGATCGCGGCGCTGGGAAGCGCCCGGCGGCGGCCACAGCGTGCGTGGCGGCGCCTCCTGGCCTCGGCCCCCGGCCCCATGCAATAGCCCCACGCAGCCGGCTCCGTAGTCCCGGCCCCGCCAGCCCCGCACGCCTGCTCGCCGCCGCCACTGCGCCGCCCCGGGCCCCGCTCGGGCCCGCGGCTCCGGAGCCATGAACTTCCAGGCCGGCGGGGGGCAGAGCCCGCAGCAGCAGCAGAGCCTGGCAGCTCCGGGGGGCGGCGGCGGCGGCGGCGGGGGTGCCGGTGGCAGCGGGCAGTTCGGCGGCGCGGGGCCGGGGGCGGGGGGCGGCGGCCCTGCGCAGCAGCTGGCGGGCGGGCCGCCCCAGCAGTTCGCGCTCTCCAACTCTGCGGCCATCCGCGCGGAGATCCAGCGCTTCGAATCAGTGCATCCCAACATCTACGCCATCTACGACCTGATCGAGCGCATCGAGGATTTGGCGCTGCAGAACCAGATCCGGGAGCACGTCATCTCCATCGAGGGTGAGCGGAACCTGGGGCCGCGGGTGCCGGGGCGCGGTGGACTCTCCCGCGTCGGCCGGCCTTCACTGTCTCGGCGGAGGTGTCCAGGCGCGTCCGAGGTCCGGGCCACGCGGTTTTTGGGACGCTGCAGAGCACGCATCCAGGCCTCGCCTTGTCTGGTCTGGGGACACTGAGGGGTCGGGGGGATTGGTCCAGCCCAGGGGACATGTTTTTCGCGGGTCGTGCTCCATTGTGCGAGGGTGGTGTTGCTCCTGGGACTGGTGTCCTGGGAGTCGCAGAGGTTTTGAGGCCTGGCTGGGGAGGCTGGGGACTGCGGGCCTGGAGAGGGCGGGAGGTGGAGCTGAGGCTCTGGAGGCTCCGTAGCTGTTGCCCACGGTAAGGCGGGTGATCGGAACCTCCGTTAGTGAATGGCAGCCTTCCCGGACTCGGCATCTTCTCGCGACGCACCACCCCACCATCGCTTGGCGCGGAGAGCGCGGGCAGGGTCTGGAGCGGGGCCGGGGTGCCGCGACCTTGTGGGAGCCGTCTGACGGGCCCTCAGGGCCCTGGGCCGGGTCCTCAAGCACAGGGTCCCCGAGTCTCCTCACTCCTGAGGCATGCGCGGGGCTGCTGCCGACTGACCTCCAGGGAGGCTGCGTCAGGTGTCGGGAACCGGAACCCCCAGACCACTGCTATGCCCAGAGTTCCATTCTTTGGGTTTTTGGGTCCTGGACTTGTAGCTGCTGCCAGATGTCCCACTAATTCTGGCGTGATGGTGGGGTGGGGTGGGGTAGGGTGTGGGTGGGTGTGGGCTGCGGTGGTGCCCACACCCCAGTGGCATGGTGACCTTCCAGCAAGCTAAGGCAGATAGATGAGCCTTATCCTGAACTATCTGCTTGTGCCTCCGACGCAGTTTGAAGGGGACGCCCACCAGCAAGTGCTAGGATCAGTCTTCACAATCATGGGGGAGAGCCAAGGCTGGCTGCTGATGACACGGGTTTATGGTGGGGGTCTGTCCACTACTTGGTCTTGTAATTAGGTTCTCATTCCCGTCTGCACCTCTTTGAGGCCCAGGGGGCTCCTACACCTGAACCCTCGCTTCCTGTTTTTAGAAGTTCCCATAGCTGGGGAAATACTGTTGGATCTTTTGGGGGGTGGACTCCCTCATTTCGAGCTAAGCCCTACTCTTTGTTGTAGTTTTCCCTCAGCCTGATTTCTTCTGTCCTTTTCCTAGCCTCATTCTATCTTCTCTTTCCAGGCTGAGTTCACTGTGAACTAATTAGGTGACAGAAAAAAACTCATTAACGTGGATCTGAGTAAATGGCCTGAATCACTGCTGTGGCTGGGGACAGAAAGATGGCATTTGTGTAAGCCCAGAGCCCCAAAGAAAGGAGATGACCAGTTTTTCTTCCTAGATCTGAAGTGGCTGAGGGGAGAAACACCTTCCCCAGGTTAAGTGTCCCTTATAGAAAGTACAAAGTTCTTGATCAACTGCAGGATGAAACTTTTTTTTTTGAGACAGGATCTTGCTATGTAGTTCAGCCTGGCCTTGAACTCACTATGTACCTTATGCTGTCCCGGAATTTGCAGTGATCTTCCTGCCTCAGCCTGAGTGCTGGGATTACAGGTGTGTGTCACCACACCTGGTTGCATGGTGGAACATCAACTCCAAGATGACTTCCCTAACTGTTTTGGGAGGTAAAGATTTCATGGACAGCCAGGCCATGTAGGGAGGGTCCTCTGCCCACAGCAGATGCCAGGCCCTACATCTCGCTCCACCTTCCAGAGCATTGGTCCTTCCTGGGGTCAGAGGTGTTTGATTGGACCTCTTCTGTGCTGAGAAGGCTGTGATACACTTTTGTTTTAAAAAACCTCCGTTTTAAATTCAACATGACTTGCAGAATTTCCCTCCCTGGGGCCCGCCCCTGTGACCAACCTCCCTCTAGTGCGGTTTGGAAATAACCCCACCGTTCCATCTGTTTAGGCTGGAAGCTTGCTATCACCCTCTCAGAATCCTGGGACCCGACGTCTCATTGTCACCAGACCAAACCAGCTGCTTCCCACTCTTCCGTCCCCTCCCCTTACCCGTGCCCTGCTTTCTGTGGAGACCTCCTGCTTCCTGGCCTCTCCAGGAACCCATCTCTGTTACCTCAACCCCGAGGGCTTTTCTGTTGCCCGGGCTTTTCTGCTGTAGGCAGGCTGGCAGGCTTAAAAAAAACCCAGGCGCCTCCAGTTTCGGCCCTGTATTCTTCCTGCCGTAGCGCTCTCTCCATCTGCTGAACCATATTGCCTCTGTCCTGTAAGGCAGCTTCTCTACCTTTCTCGGAGTAGGGAGACAGCAGCTCCTCGGGGTGTGGCTGTGATTCCTCTCCAGGATTGAGCTTCCTGCCACTGGCACCAGCAGACCTGGAGCTTTACCTAAAACCAACCAGGGACTTTGTCCTTTCTTGAGGGGTGAGACTTCACAGAAAACAGTAACATTTCGGAGTATACCGGAGACCTATCCTTGATTCTGTCAGAGCTTTGTGGAGAGTTTATTTCTCCCAGCTTCCGGTGACCATCAGGACAGCGGGCACTGAGGCGGTGTACTGGGTACCTCAGCTCCCGTCCTGTCCTCTCTCTGCTTTTCTCAGTGCCCCAGCCCCCTTCCAAGGCAGGAGGAAGCGGGGGACCCTGTGGTTTTCCTGTGTTTCAGCACAGGACTTGGGAGTGGACAGACCATTTTGCTCCATTCCAAGAGGAAATTCAGGCTCAGCAGCCAGAGTAAGGGTTGGACCTCAGAGCCATCACATGTCATGGTAGAGGGGGACAGTGAGTGACACAAGGTCAGAGAAAAGAGGGATCCAAGCAGACACAGCCAAAGAGAACCCAGTGCCGGGCTTCCCTTTTGTACTGCCTGACCCCCAGGAAGAGGAAGGAATTCCCCCAGCATGTGCGGTCTCCTGGCTGTGTCCTAGGAGGAGGGGAATTGGGGGAACAGCCCAGACTGGGGACACTGGGCTAAGCCAGCTAGGCATCTGGAGACACTCTTGAAAGGAGCACCTCACTAAGGTCCCCGCAGGTGTAGGCCTGGGGGCTCTGCCCAGGGCATCAGGCAGGAAGGGCCTGCAGCCTGGGCTTGCATTTCCGGCTTAGGTTCTGGGCCTGGAAGTCAAGGGTGACTATGAGTGAATGCCACACGGCTGGGCTGTGTCAGCGGGCTGCTTCAGTTTCCCCTTTGTTTCCCCCTAGAATTTGTGCGTGTGTGTGTTTTTGAGAAGGAAGTTCCCGTGTGCATTCCAGCCAGCTCTGCTGAATTGTCTTTTGCTTTACTCACTCAGGCCTCAAGGAATGGAAGCTTTTTTTTTTAGCTTAGGCAGGAAAGGGGCACGACCTGGGGGCAGGTGTGTTGGGGGAGCCCAGGAGGAATAGTAAAGGGTCCCAGACTCAGTGCTCGCTCGCATCCCTCCTGACCAGACCCCCAACCCCTGGGATGTTGCAGTCGGCCCCACATTTCTTAAATGTCCTGTGATCTGTCCCACAACATCCTTGTGATGGGAAATGGATAAGGATGATGATTCTGTTTTCTAAATTATTACTATTTTTTTTGGTGCAGAGTCTCACTATCATTCAGGCTGGTCTAAAACTCTCAGGGATCCTCCTGCCTCAGCCTCCTGAGTGCTGGGAGTATGAGCATGTACCAGCATACCCACTCGGTTGTGTTTGGAGACAGAAAAGGTCTCCTCGGCCAACTTGTCTAGCTTACCATGAGCTTTCCCTGTAGGACTTGCTGTCCTGTGCTCTGCCCGGGCCTGACTGTCCCCAAGGGCTCCTATTAGGGAGGTCTGAGATGGACCAGGCTCTTGCACCTGTCACTTTTGAGACCACTGCAGTTAGCCGCTTAGGGCCTGTGCCTGGTGGGGGTGTGGCTGCTTGTGTAGGACTTAGCACACAAGGGTTCTAGGAATTCTGGAAGAGGAGCTTTGTGTGGGTGCTGGTAGGCAGGGGAAGCTGCCTTCGTTCCAGATCCATTTATTTAGCTCCTACTGTGTGGCCCAGTTGCATCTGGTACCGCAGATAGCTGGAGAACAAAGGGCTGGGGGTGGGGTGGGGATGGAGACCCAGGAAGGGCTGGGTTGGGCTCAGCCAGCAGGAGGTGCCAGGGGCACTGGGAGGGGTGGCAGTAAAGCCTGGTTCTCAGGGCAAAGCTCAGAGGCCTTGAAAAGCTTACCAAGTTCCTTTGCCCTGGGGGTTGGAGGTGGAGATGAGCTGGTGGCCCCGGCTTATCTCAGGTCCCATGTCCTGGGGGTCATCAAGGTAGGAAACCTCTCATTCCATTCATCCTGCATCATCAGCAGATGAGGCTCACAGTGACACAGTCCTTGTCCCTAGGTACCCAGACTACCAAGGTGAGGGGCTGGGGGTGGGGTGGGCGTGAAAACACAGTGGCACTCAAAGCACAGCAAGTGGGCAGCTCAGCTGGCCTAGGTGTCCGCAGGTGCGGTGAGCGCAGGTGCGGTGAGCAGGACCCAGGGAAGGTGTCCTTAATGCCCTCTGCTGTATTCATTTTTATCTTCCAAGAAGCTATCGGATATGCTGCTTCCTCCGCCAGGACACGGGCCTCCTGGGAGGGCTTGGGCAGAGTGGGGGGCAGACTGCACCTGACTGAGCTCAGCCTGTACACAGTGCATTTGTACCCAGAAGCCCCCTGCCAGTGAGCCCCCGCCAGCCTTCAGCACAGGCCTGGAGCTAGTGTGCTGGGAGCTCTGTGCTTCTCGGCAAGCAGGCATTGCTGGGAACACTGAGGTTTGGGGGAGGACCCCCGCTCTCCTAGTCCACACACTGCTTGAACGTGGTGGTCCGTTTGTACTACTCGGGTGGTTCAAAGGTAGCTTAGGCCACGTTCTTTTCCTCCTGCTGCTGCCAGTTGCTCTCCACTAGGGCGAGGACCAGCTCACTCAGCCTTGGGTGGAGGTGGAGAGGGAGGGGACGGGGTGTGGGGCAGGGGCAGGGGCAGGGGCAGGGGCAAGGTTCACTAGTGCTTCCATCGGGCTGGCTGGAAGGAGCCCTGTGTCACTGGTGCTTCTGCTCTTCACCCGGCTTTGCAGAGGAGGTTCTATTTTCGGTTTGCAAGTGGCCTCTTCATTTGCACCTGACATCATCCAGGCCTCTTAGGACCTGCCCAAGGCCACGAACTGAGCTGCAGAGCCTGGGATCTGACCTGGTGTCCCCACGTCGGGTCAGGCACCACTCCCCAGAACCAATGGACTAGAGATGGTTTTGCCAGGTGGGTGCAGGGTTGACATCGCATAGGTGGCTCCTAAGGAAGGCTCTTGGAAATCGAGCCACCCTGCGGTGTAACTCGCCGAAACTCATGGAAATGATTTCTTCTGGGTGTCTTAAAACCATCCCAAATGGTGGCACTCTGGGCCATCTCTCCTGACCATGAAGGGACAGAGCAGCAGCACAGACACTTGCCCCAGGGATGCTGTCAAGTATATTTCTGAAGCATTTCGTTTAAATCAGAATTCAAGTGCTGAAAGTATGTGCGTGTTGGTTCTAACCAGGTGGGATGAGAAGGAAGTAGAAGAAACGGGGTCCTTCCTGCCGGGCTGTGTCTGCAGTGCTTCCTCCAGGGTTTCTCTCCCCACCAGCCGGCTCTGATCAGTTTCACAGTCTTGCTGTTTCACAGCAAAAGTGGGGGGTTTTGTTTAGTCTTTTTGAGGCAGGGTCTCACTGTGTAGTTCAGGCTGGCCTTGAGCTCACTTTGTAGCCCAGGCTGGCCTCAAATGTCTACAGCTCTCCTGCCTCAGCCTCCAGAGTGCTGAGATTACAGGTGTACGCTACCAGGCTAGGCTTGGTTGGGATATTTGGAAGTTATTGTGGCTTGGCTTCCTTGGGGGTCCTGAGCCTGCCTTGCGTTAGAGCCCTTGGAGACCTCTTCACTGTAGGAGAGCTTGTGAAGAGGAAAGATTGTGGGTGCCTCAGTCTCCCTACTCGGTTGTGCCCAGGATCAACAATAACCCTGGTACCCCGGCAGTGCATGTTTACTGCTCCTCATTGTCTGCATTTACATTGTCTCCCTGTTTATTACCTGCCGCCTCATGCATTTTTCTGGTTATTTCCTTTGGACGTATTCCCAGAAGAAAATGGTAAGACTATAGTTTACATGCTTTTAGGACTTTTGCTACCATTCTGATTCCCAGGGGTAGAGCTAGCCTGTTCCCTGCCATGTTTTCTTGGCAGGGACAAAAAAAAAAAAAAAAAAAAAGGCAGATATGATGGTGCATGGCTGCAATCCAAGGACTCAGGAAGCTGAGGCAGGAGGCTCACTGTGAGTTCAAGGCCAGCCTCAGCTACATAGCAAGAACTTGTCTCAACCAAAAAGAAGTAAAAAGGATTAAGTGGGTTTCCTTGTTTTACCTTGACTACTATCTGTTTAACCTTACTAGGGAGAATCATTACTGGAGATGTTTCCTTGGGGTAGAGTGCTTGGGTAGCATATACAAGTTCCTGGCGAACCCCAGCACCGCAAAACAACAACAAGAAACTGGTGTTTAACTCCATTCCTTTTCCTCCTGCTTTGTGACTTTTTTCCTTTGGAGTTCAGGCTGCCCATGAACTCACTGTAGCCCAGGCTGGCCTTCAATTTGCTGTAACCCTCTTGCCTCAGCCTCTGAGCACTGGGATTGCAGGTGTCTCCACCACATTCAGGTGTACATCTTGTTTTGTTAGTCCTTTTCTGTCTGAGTTTAAAACAACTTTAGCCTTTTAACGGTAGGTTTTTCTGAGTCACGTTTCTCTCCACTTGTTAGGCAGCAGCCCCGTTTTGGTCTGTCTCGGCACTCTGGCCCCACTGAGTGAGCCAACAGGGCTGTCCTCGGGTGGGCCGTGGGCCAAGGGGTCCCAGATGGCGGCCCTTTGGTGCCTCTGTACCTGTCAGCTCTGAGTTTTTTTCTCTTGCTTTCTCCCAGCAACCCACTGTGGGCCACCCAGCTGGTGTGCTTGCCTATAGGACTTTCTCTTTCGCCTCTTTAATTTGATGTTTCGGTGGCCTGCAATCCCAAACCCTAGCTTTCCAGTAGGATGAGAGCTTAGCTCAAGGACAGGTAGCAGGGGAGACCCAGTCCTGCTCAGGGCTTCCTGTGAGGCCCCTGTGTGCACGCTGCCCAGAGGTGTCCAGGGTTGTGAACCTTGCTTCTCTGCCTGGAGGGTTCTGTTTGCTTTTGAGACAGCATCTCACCATGTAGTTCAGGCTGGGCTTGACCTCCCTGTGTAGTCTCAGCTTCCCAGGTGCTGGCATGACAGCACCCGGCAGGCTTTTAGTTAAACAGATCCTGAAGGAAAGTCCTGTCGCCTTACCTGTGAAGAGTTGCTGAGATTTGGTGGCATCCCATTTTGCAAAAACCTCTTTACTTGGTACTGTTTAACACTAGGCAAAGTGGTTGTTAGAGTCTGGGGGATAAGATTGCCCTGAGCCGGGTTTGGTGATTCATGCCAATAATCCCAGCACTTGGGAGGCTGAGGCAGGAGGAATGCAAGTTTGAGCCAAGGCTGGGCAATATAGTAATTTAATAAGAACTTGTCTCAGAATAAAAAATAAAAAACGTGGGCTGGAGCTGTAGCTCAGCGCCAAGAAAACAGCAACAAAAAACTGCTGCTCTGGTTTGGTCTTTTTGAGACAGGGTCTCCCTTTGCAGTTCAGGCTGGCCTTGAGCTCACTTTGTAGCCCAGGATGGTCTGAAACTCACAGCAATCCTCCTGCCTCAGCCTCCCGAGTGTTGGGATTACAGCTACCCAGGTTTAAATCCCAGACCATCTGCTCTGGAGTTGCATGACCTTGGGTCAACCGGGTGAGTCCTTTAAATCTGTCTGTTGGCTTTGTTCTTGGTGAAATGAGGATAATTGGCACCTGATACCTGGTGTGGGTGTGAGAATCAGATAAGCAAATGTACTCAGGGCTTGGAGAAGACAAAAGACTCTGGGTGTCATTGCATTAAATGCAGGGTTGTAGCAAGTGGGGACCTTGGTGAGGTCCTGTGTGTCCCCACTTGTGGCTATGTCTGAGCCCCAGTGTGAGGGCGGAGTGTGGGGGGCATTGGAGCTGCCCAGCCAGACCCCGCAGCCTTGCCAAGTTGATACTGAGGTTCCAGGGATGCATGCAGACCTGGGGACCCAGAGTCGGCACCTGATGTTCTGTGTTCTCTGAGTTAGCACTGTCTAGGAGACTGGATCGAATCTCCTGTATGAATTCAGATTTTTAAGTAGCCATGATGAAAAGCTGTTACCGGAAAGAAAGAAAAGTGAGCCCGGTGTGGCGGAGAGATTCCCACAAGTTTGAGGCTGGCCTGGGCTACATAACAAGATCCTGTCTCCAAAAAAAGAAAAAAAAACCCAAGGATTTAGCTCAGTGGCATAAGCGCCTGCCTGGCAAGCGTGAGATTGTGAGTTTGATCCCTGATTCAAAAAAAAAAAAAGTATTATCTATTTTAATACTGTATTTAACCCAGTATATTCTAAATGCTCTCTTTTTAACATGTAATTTCTATAAAAATGATGAGTGAGACAGATTTTATTGACTTTTTTTCTCATACTGAGTCTTCAAACTCCGCTGTGTGTATCTCTGGGACTTGTCCTTCGGTTGGCCACAGAAGAATTCCTGGAAGTTGTAAAGCAATTATATAAGTATATCCCCCCTCATCTGTGGTACTGGGGAGGGAGCCCCAGGGCCTCCATGCAAGCCAGGGAGTCACGGTACGGTGTATCTCCCGCCCTCGACTCCCCCTCCCAACCCGTCTCTTCTGTCTTTTTGAGATGGTTTTGCTAAGTTGCATAAGCTGGCTGTGAAATCTTGACGTCACCTCCCGAGTCACTGAGATTAGGGGCTCGTGCCTCCAGGCCTGGCTAGTATATGCTTTTTGATTTATCCTTTCAAAAGCTTGAATCAGAAATTTGTAGTTGGGTGTGGTGTAATGCATGCTTGTGATACCAGCACTCAGGAAGGAGGATGCCCACAAATTTGAGCCCCTTTTGGGGTACAGAATGAGTTGAAGGCTGAGCTGAACTATATACAATAACAAAACATAACAAAACCACACAAAAAAAAACCCCAAAAAAGAAAATTTATAAACAGTCTGCTGCTTTCATTGTCACTCAACAAAGACAGCGTCACACCATAGACCCTTGATGCTCAGGCTTTTGGTGCTTGCAGTGTGG
Source organism: Hydrochoerus hydrochaeris (assembly GCA_004027455.1). Classification (NCBI taxonomy): domain Eukaryota; kingdom Metazoa; phylum Chordata; class Mammalia; order Rodentia; family Hydrochaeridae; genus Hydrochoerus; species Hydrochoerus hydrochaeris. The sequence goes on from PVLA01002973.1 coordinate 97,523, forward strand.
GAACATGATTCACGGGATTTTCCTGAGGAGGGCCAGCGGAGTCAGGCCCTGTTGCAGGAGACTGAAGGGTGCTGGGACAGGCGGCGGTGGGGCGGGCCCCATTGGCGTCGTGGTCACCTGTAGGGGCTTTCCCAGGAAGGCGTGCCCAGAGGCCGAGGCATGCAGCCCTTTCTGCATCCTGGCATCTTTGGTGTGGGCTGTTTTGGTCAGGACTGTTGTTAGTGCCTTGTCCGTAATGTATACTGTGTAACGTGGATTGGGGCAGAAGTCTGCAAACTCCTGCCCACCTTGAGAACATGGACCCACAGGGAGGCCCTTTAGCCTATTTAGCCTGCTTCCTGGCTATGAAATAGGAACCCCAACCTCAGAGATGGGGTGATCACAAACCACACCTAGTCTAAGAATCTTGGTTTTTGAGGTGGTCTCACGTAGCTCAGGCTGGCCTAAAATTCCCGGGAATCCTTCTGCCTCCGCCTCTTGAGTGCTGGGGTTACCGGTGTGGACCATCCCAGCGGCTAATATGCACTTGTTAACACCAGAAGGACCCAAGTCTTTGCCCAGGAGCCAGAAGAGAATTCATAGAGTTGGACTGTGTGGCCTTCTGTCTTTAGTGTGTCCTCAGGACATCACAGAGGGGACATCCTGAGGTCTTCTGTCGCCCAGCTGACAGACACATGAACTGCTTGTCCTGTTGAGCCCTCATTCCCCTCCAGCGTCGAGACTGTTTTGGGGAGACGCCATCCTGAATCTGTGTCACCTCTGGCCAGCTGTGGACTTTGGCGGGGCCCAGAAGGTGCTGGTGAAAGAGGTGCCCTTTATGGGATCTGCTCCCCGGCTGCCCTTCTCTGCATGGGTTCTGAGCCAGGCGGCAGCCCATTAGACACATGGCATTGTCCCCATCACATGTGGTGAGAGTGACCTCACAGTGGCTGAGCCCGTCTGGGCTTCCTCAGGAAGCCAAGTGACACCTGGCTTTTCTGTGTGACTGCTGTGCATTCCATCCGAAGGCTGCCTCCCATTTCCAGGCCTGGTGCTTGCCGTGACTTACCCTGTCCCACCCAGGCCAGCCATAGCCCTTCTGGGCAGCCCTTTACCCTGCCCTGCCCACCTTTCTCCACAAGCCTGCGCTGCCTGCCTGGTCCCTCAGGTGACCTGGAACAGTGGGTTCCCTCTGTGGCCAGCCCATGTCACCTGCCCCAATCTGCCCCCTGCTGGATCCTAAGCCCCGTGCCTGTGACAGCTGCCCAGGCTGCGCCCAGAAACTCCCACCCCGTACTGGCTGTGGGTCAGTGGCTGCCTGAACCACCGAAGAGCCGTCTACTCCTGTGCTGCGTCAGAAGTGTGGCCTGAGCCTGTGATGGTGACCCGTACCTATAATCCCAGCACTCAGGAGCCTGAAGCAGGAGCATCACTGTGAATTTGAGGCCAGCCTCGGCTGCATAGTGAGTTCAAGACCTGCCTGAACTACATAGCGAGACCCTGTCTCTCACTCTCTCTCTCTCTCTCTCACACACACACACACACACACACACACACACACACACACAAAACTGTATGAGAGCCTGGCCTGGGCCCCAGAGGAGACCCAGAGCAGGCTGAGTTTAAGGCCACAATGGGCAGGCAGGGAGACAGCAGGCTCAGGGGTTCAGAAGCTGGGGATAGCAGTGCCACAGCCTTTTCTTGCAAGGTGCCCCCAAACTGATCAGCAGTAGAATTTGTTTCCTCCACCAGCGGAGGTACAGGTGACAGTGTGCCTGACAGCCATAGGCCATGCAGATGCAACCCGAGGAGCCGCCCCTTGCTCTGTACAGGGGGCCCCGGGCAGAGGGCACAGCGTGGTGAGCTGACACCCAGGAGCAATCATGCAGTCTGGTGCTGGGGAAGCCGAGGGCTGTCAGCAAGTGCTTCATGATGGCTGGAGTGCGGGAGTGGCCCCGGGGTGCCAGGGTGGCCTGGTGCCTTCAGAGACTAGTGATCTTATTATGAAAATGCCTGGTGTCATGTGTTTTTAAACTCTGCAAAGTGCCACCCCTCACACCACCCCTGTTTGTGCTGCAAATGGCACAAGATTGACAGCTCTTGCTGCAGTGATAGAGTCTGAAGGCTCTGAGGTGGGGTGCTGTCACAGAAGCAGCAGCAAGACAAGGGATCCCCCCACCCCAGGCACTAAAGACTGAACCCAGGACCACCACACTGAGCTACATCCTCATCCCATTTTTATTTTTTGTTTTTGAGACAGGGTCTTGCTGACCTGCTAAGTTGCTTCAATATGTAATCCTGCCTCAGCCTCCCAAAGTGCTGGCATTACAGGTGTGTGCCACCATGCCCAGCCTTCCATCTCTATTTTTCCTGGCGAATGTGGGCTGAAGGATCCTTTCCCCAGCTCTCTAGCAGGATTTCCTCCAGACAGGCATGTCCTCTATGTCACTGTAGTACCAGCCACACTTCTCTGATGCTGTCTCATAGCTGCTCCATAACTGGAGCTCCCCTGTGATGGCTAGAACTGTCTTGGAGACTTTTGTTTTTCCAAATGAAGCTGGACACCAGGGGTCAGGGGCCCTCAGGATGCTGTTTTCCATGTCACATGGATTTTCCCCAAGCATCCAGTGGTCTGTGAATTCTGCCACCTGGTGTGGTGGCCTCACCGCCCCACCTGAGTGCTGCGAATGAATTGCCACATGGTCGAGAGGCTCAGCCGCAGAACCCTCCATGGGCTCCGAGACACAAATGGGACAGTCACGGGGACTGGGTCCCCCCATCAGGAGGCTTCATTTCTTCGCCTGTTAGTGAGCAGCGTTGGGGTCACCTCCATATCTGGAAATGAGGTGCCTCTGCCTCCCCCAGTGGCTTTCCCAGGCTTCCATGCCCCTTGCCTATGTCAGTGGCGATGTCACCATGGTCAAAAGGTGGCACTGAGACCCTGCTGCTCTGCTGCCGCTGTCTGCAGAGACCGCTGCTCCTGCCCGTCTTCCTGAATCACCCTTGTCTCGTGGATTTGTGTTGTTGCTGTTGTTTAAGTGTTAGAACCATTACGGAATTAGCAGGTTTAATTGCATTCCTGTGTCTGACAGTGTGCATGTGCCAGATAAATAGCTGACACGCCTGTTGGGCAGAGCGCTCCTGCGGGTTACTTAGCGGATGTTAAAACCCCAGAGAAAATCAGTTGAAGAAGAGGATCAGGGAAGCCAGAGGCAGGTGCTTCGGACAGCAGTGGGCAGGTTGCTTCCCACGCCTGGGGTGATGGCAAGTGGGCTTTCTCCGTGCCGCGGCGGGTGGGTAGGAATGAGTGAACCGGGTCACCCAGGAACTCGAGCAGGTTGTGTGACTTTAAACTCAGCCGTCCTCCTGCTTTGCGGACATCCCAATGGAAAAGAAAGCACAAGTCACAGATACAGATTACAGTCCTGCCTGCCCCCAGCGGGGGAGCAGATTGGCTAATTGATGGGACCTCACTGCAGCGTATTATAAAGCCACTAGGAGCTGCACAGCCACTAAGCAGTTGGCCCCAGATGCCCTGGGCGTGGGCAGCTTGGTGGTATCCTAGAGGCCAGCTCCTATAGTGTGTGTGGGAAGCAGCTTCGCTAGGGGCAGAAGAGGGCACGTGGCCCAAGCGAACCTTTCTGAGTGTGGTGTGATGTGTTTCCAAGTCCTGCAGTAAGCCAGGCATGGTACCTGTAATCAGTCCCTCAGGAGGCTGAGGCAGGAGGATCATCATGGGTGTGAGGCCAGCCTAGGCTACATACTGAGTTCAAGTTCAGCTTGAACTACGTAGTGAGCAACAACATGTCTAAAACACACGCAGACACCAACAAACACAGTCACCCTACAGTAAAATTTTAATAAGACTTAAGTGTAGAGATTGCCTACCAGGAGCTGCCTTCCTTTTGTTTTGAGATGAAACCAGCTTCTATTTCTTCCTCCCCTCCCCCTCCTCTTCCTCTTCCCCTCCCCCTCCTCTTCCTCTTCTTCCTCCTCCTCTTCTTCCTTTTGTTTTGAGATGAAACCGGCTTCCATTTCTTCCTCCCCTTCCCCTCCTCTTCCTCTTCCCCCTCCCCCTCCTCTTCCTCTTCTTCTTCCTCCTCCTCCTCTTCTTCTTCTTCTAGAAGAAACAAAGGTAACAAGCCGGGTGTGGTGGCACCCTCCTGTAATCCCAGTACTTGGGGGCCTCTTCAGGAGCACCTGCGGCCCAGAAAGTCTCCCATAATGGGGGACAACTGGGTTTAGGCTTAAGATGCACCAGGACTTAGCACCTTGGCACTGAGCTGCACAGCTGGAAGAACAGTTGGATTTATAAATCAAATCTTTTTAGATAGAATAATGCAGGCTGGCCATGGTTATTATGCAGAGTCTCAGAAGAAAACAGCAGAGCTGGGCATCATGGTGTGCACCTGCCGCCCACCACACTGGGCGCCTGAGGCGCGAAGGCTGGAAGTTTGATCCCAGCCAGGGCGAGTTCATAAGACCTTCTCTGAAAATAACAAATGAAAAAAAGAGTTGGGGGTTATATCTCCATGAGGAGGTCCTGGGTTCAATCCCTAGAACCTGAGGAGGAAATGCAGGGATACCTCGGTTCACAAACTTAATTCATTCCATAGTTCTGGAATAGACGGCCACCCTTTTTTTTTTTTGGTACCAGGGTTCGAACTCACGACCTCGTGCTTGCCAGGCAGGCGCTTATGCCGCTGAGCTAAACCCCTGGCCCTAGACAGCCACTTTTATGTCCCTGAGTGGAAGGTGGCTGAGAATCTTGTTCACCACCCAATGCAGAGTTCACAGACAAAAACAAAATTTTACCAAACATTTCTCTTGGCAAAACAAAGTGTTTACAGACAAATGCATTCATATATGAAGGGTTCATATACCGCTGTATTGCGTTGAAAGAACCCTTGGCTTTAATGTCAGCAGGGATGAGCCACTGAAAATCCCACCTTCACTGGAGTGAGAACAGCAGACAAATTCTGAAACACTGAGCAGAGGTTTGGCTTCACAAGGGCAATAACAAGTCATAGTCCGAGAGAGATTCTGAACACAGGAGCAGCTATGAGGTCAGATCCATTCTCAAGAAAGCTGCTGAGAACAGAACTGAAAGGAACCACAACTGAGCCATAAGATACTTGACCACAACAGAGGACGATTTATTCGCTGGGAGAGGTGACCAGCAACGTATTTCTGCATGTGTACAGCTAAGCAATCAGACTACCAAACCCAAACCCAAATGCATTATAGTCTCAAGGCGCTTCTGTTTTTCTACAGATGACTCAGGTTACCCTTCTTTATAAATACCACATGCCGTGTATCCATTCATCTGTTGATGGACACAGGTAAAAGGGACTGGAGGGGAGGTGGCCAAGTGAGGAAGAGGAAGGTCTTCAGCTTGGGAACTGACCTGCTCTGAGCTTTCTGCCTGGACAGATGCTCCAGGCACAGGGGGACCCAGAGATTGAATGACATTCCATCTAGTATTAGTTGCACTGCTGTAAACATTGGTATGCCTGGGTCACCTTAATGCTGGCTTTAACTTCCAGGAAGCTACCTAGAAGGCGGGTAACTGATTCGAATGAAATTTCTTTCATTTTTTGTTTGTGAGACAGAGCCTCACTCTATAGTTCAGACTGACCTTGAACTCACTATGTAGCCCAGGCTGGCCTTGAACTCCCAGTGATGCTTCTGCCTCAGCCACCTGAGTGCTGGGATTATAGGCGCAACCTGCTCTGCCTGGCTTATCTTTACATTTTTTAGGAGTCTCCATAATGGTTTCCACGGTGGTTACACCAGCTTATATTCCCACCGGTGAAGAAAAGAGTTCCTTTTCCCCACAGCCCGTCCATCATTTGTTAATTTGATTTGTTGATGATCGATGGCCATTCTTTCTGGAGTGAGATGGAATCCGAGTGTTGTTTTAATTTGCATTTCTCTTAATGACCAGTGATGCTGAACGTTGTTTCATGGTCTGGCTGGTCTCGAACTCGCGGCAGTCCTTTCGCCTCAGCTTCCCAAGTGTTGGGATTACGGTGTGAGCCACCACTGCTAGCTCAGGCTGGCTTTGAATTCACTGTGGGGCCAGGCTGGCTTCAGACTCATGGTGATCTTTTTGCCTCAGCTTTACAAGTGTTGGCATTACAGATGTTACACCCAGCATTACACCGGCCCTCTTTCATCCATTTTGATTTTCATTGTTGAAATATATGGATCTAGGGGCTGGGGATTTAGCTCAGTGGCATAAGCTAGCCTGCCATGCAAACGTGCAGTCATGAGTTCAATCCCCGGTACCTTAAAAAAAAAAATATATATATATATGCATCTAGATTCAATGTTCTACAAAGAGATAGCTGGTTTTCCTGGTGCCATTTGCTAAGGTGGTTATCTTCCCACCAGTGTGTGTTTTGGATCCCTTTGTCAAAGGTCAGGTAGCTAAATGTGCCTGGGTGGTTTCTTCATCCCCTGTTCTGTCCTGGTGAGCTGTGTGTCTGTTTTTGTGCCAGTACCATACTGTTTTAATCATTGTAGCTTTGTGATATAACTTGAAATCCAGGATTAAGATGCTTTCCGTTTTGCTCTTGTTGCCTGGGATTTTACTGCCTGTTTGGATTTGGTTTGGTTGTGGGGTCAGTTATTTTGCTCATGCTGACCTTGAACTCGCATGTAGTCCTTGAACTCACAATAACCCACTTGCTTCAGTCTCCCAAGTACTGGGATTACAGGAATGCACCACTGTGCCCAGTGTTTTGCTTTTTAAGTTTTTATTTTTTATTATTTTGGAACATAATCTTGCTAAATTCCCCAGCTGGGCATGAATTTGGGACCCTCTCACTTTAGCCTCCCAGAGTGCTGGGATTCTAGGTGTGTGTCACCACCCCTGGCAGTATCTTGCTTTTTTTTTTTATAAAGTAAGTGTTACACTCTTGTCACTCCCATCCTTGGCCATCTGGCCTGTGACTCTGTCCACACAGCGTGGGCATCTGTGCTCCAGGTCAGCATCCAGGCCCCCGGGCCCATCGTTTTCTCTGTTTGACAGTTCCACCATCCCTGGGAGGGGCGTCTTGGACCTGAATCAGGTGTTCACACCCTGCAGGGAGCTCTGGGGGAGGAAAGGAAGCTCGGAGTGGGGTCTTTCTGGAAGAGGGACTCTTCGAGGAAGGCCGAGTCAGCTCCTCCTCCATGCTCCTACAAGATTAGTGTAGTTGCCTGTGTACTTTATTGCATTTTACTTTTATAAAAATACTCTTCTTGGAAAAAAAAAAAGGATGAAAGTGAATAAAAGTGCTGAAACTGCTGCTCAGGAATGCGTTTTTTTCCCTCCAATTAGATTTTATTGGTACATTTTAGATGTACACAGTAACCACATTCATCATAATCTGTACCTGGACATGATGTAACTTGTTTCGCCCCCCCTCCTTCCTTCTACCCTCCCTTCAACCAGAAATACATTTTTAAACCCATTCAGCTCACACATCTGGAATATCAACACTCAAGAGGCTGAGGCATGAGGACAGAGAGATATATAAAGCCCAGCCTGGGCTGTAAGGGCTGCTGCTGCCATCTCTGTCTCCTTCCTGCCAGCTTAGAAAGGAACTGAGACCAGTACCTGGCTATGTAGCAGGCTCAGGCAGTGCATGCAGTACCCTTCATTATTTTATTTTATTTTTATTTATTTTTTGTTGGCTTTTTGAAACAGAACCTCACTATGCAGTTTAGGCTGGCTTTGAGCTTGCTTTGTAGCCCAGTCTGGTCTCGAACCTACAATGATCCTCCTGCCTCAGCCTCCCAAATGCTGAGATTACAGGAGAGTGCCACCATGCCTGGCTTGTCATTTATTTATTTATTTATTTATTTATTTATTTATTTATTTAAGACTGGGTCTCCAATGTATTTCAGTCTGGCCTTGAACTCACTGTTGAGCCCCAGCCTGGTCTTAAACTCACAGCCATCTCCCTGCCTCGGCCTCCCAAGTGCTGGGATTACAGGTATACGACAGCTTGCCTAGCTGGGGTCGTGGTTTTAAAAGGCACATCTGCCTCCTGGGGTCATGGTGGCCAGCTTGATGGCTGGATGGATGCAGGAAGACAGGAAACTGGTGTGAATCAGGCAGGGCAAGAGAGGATGGTGGCTCACCTTGGGTAACGGAGGGGACAAAGGTGAGCCTGCTAGGATTGGGCTTGTGCCACTGGGGAGCAGTGCTGGCCATGTGTAGGGTGGAGAAGCTCACTAGGCGGAAGGGGTTGAGAATGTAGAGGTCAGTTGTGGCCCTCAGCTTGTAGGAAGGACCCTGTCCTCAGGCTGTGTCCTCTGGCTGCCCTGCACGTAGCTGTGGGACTCTTGTCTTCTCCCTGAGTCTTTGACCACTCACGTGGAGACCTGTGCCCAGGGACAGAACCTGCAGGCCACTCAGCCTTGGGAGATGGGGATGCCTCTCAGTACCTCCAGGAAGCTGTCTGAACACCCCTGTGACCTCCCTAGCTCCGGAATACAGGAAGATGTTTTACTGCCACCTTGTGGGCAAGAAGGATCTGGTGCATTCTCGGAGGCCACAAACCACTGAAGAGACCCGGAGGCCTTTCTCTGTGGAGCTGGCCTCCAGCTTCGGCCTCCAAAGAAAGCTGGTCTTTCCTCAATCCATCTGCCAGTTTCCTGTGCATTGTGTGGCCACACCAGGCACAGCCCAGGACTTATCAGTGGATCCGCCAGCAAACACTGGGCGGGCATCTGGTGCCAGGCCCCATGGGCTTCCTAGGCAGAGCTGTCCTTCATTCGTTGTCACGGATAGGACAGTTTTTCATATCTCTGTCCCCTACCCCACCCAGGGGGCCTTCTCTCAGCATAACAATCCCTCCGACTCCGGACATGCTTGTGTGGCCCAGCCACTTGTTGGGCACATCTGGAGTCAGCCTTCTCACAGACTCCAGGCACTCAGGGGAAGAGGGGTTCCTGGTGCCCAACTTCTGCACTGTCTGCCTGACAGAAGTGGGCGTCACCCGTGAGAGGGTTCATCTTGAATTCCCTGGAAACGGAAACGTCCACAGAGCCCTCCAGGCCCTAGGAGGAAGTGCACTTGGCGCTTCTGACAGCCCGAATTAGCCTGACTGGGATTTCAGTTCTTGTCTGCTGTGGAATTCCCGGCCTGGAGCTCCGAGGGCCTGCCTTCTGTGCCCCAGGCCAAGGGGCTTAAGGCTGTGGGGGATTTTGCAGCAGGATCTCATCAGATACAGCAGAGAAACCTTGTCTCTGGCTTGGGGCCCACCCCACACAAAACAGGTGTGTACTTCCCTCTGCCTCTGCCTCTGCCTCTTGGGACCCTGACTGACCCGACGTCCCAAGATGGTTAGTAAGCAGGTGCCCCTTTGGAGTTCCTCTGAATAAGGAAAATTTTCTGGGGTAAAAGGGACTGGAGGGGAGGTGACCAAGTGAGGAAGAGGAAGGTCTTCAGCTTGGGAACTGACCTGCTCTGAGCTTTCTGCCTGGACAGATGCCCCAGGCACAGGGGACCCGGAGATTGAATGACATTGTCTTCTGGTGACTGAGCACTGCTGTCTGTACTCCCTGGTCCTGTGTGTGCAGGTTTTTGTGGATAGCACTGGAACTGGAGCCCCCCTCCCCTTTCAGTGCTAGAGACTGAACCCAGGGCCTTTGCACTGAGGTAAGCCTCCCAGTCCTTTTCCATTTTGAGACAGGGTCTTGCTGAGTTGCCCAGGCTGGATTTAAACTTGTGGTTTCTCTTGCCTCAGCCTCCCAGGGTGCTGGGATTACAGGCTTGTTCCACCATGCCCAGTTGGGTAGTTTTATTCTTTTGAGGAATAACCAGAGAGAGGACAGACAGAAAAATGCAGATAGCAAAGTCAAAGCAGTTTTTCTTGCATAGCTCAGGAAGGTTGGCTGGCTGAAAATGTGTGTTGTGTTCAGGGTTGGGTTTTGTCTCCGTTCCTGCCTGAGAACCCTGGGAAAGACTCCTCTGGAGGTGTCTATTACCGAGAATGTGCTTATCAGACAGGGGCAAGTCACTGACGTCGACATTGGTAATAACTAGTCCCATGAAAATGCAAAATGCCCTGAAGATCCAGCCCAGGACTTGGGAGTTTCCAGCCCTCAGAAGTCTGTAAGAACCTAGGCTAGGACGTCCCTGCTTTCCCAGGCATCCCACCAGCCCCAGCCCCCTCAGGAATGTAGGTTTATCTCCTGCTGCCTCTGAGGAGACCTGGAATGCTAAAGCTGCAAAGGACTCTGGGAGTTGATTTGGACTGGGGTGGAGGAAACCCTGGGAGCAAGATGTCTTTCCAGGACCCAAGCCCCTCATCCCACACTGCTACCTGAACTTGTTTCTCCTAATCAGTTTCTGTGGAAGACTGCATGTATTCCTGCAGTCCATAGATGGCAAAAGCCAGCTCTCTGGGGACCCAGGATAGAAGGGATGTGGACAGTGCCAGGGCCAGTACAGCACACAGCTCCTGACCCGTCCTGGGGTAGACTGGATTTTCTGCTGTCTGATGTAGTCCACACTTATGAACCTAGAAGGCATTAGAGTGTGGAGTGTTTCCTTGGACAGTGTCAGGCCCTGGCCAGTACTGCAGGCTACCTTGCTGCCATCAGCTCAACAGGAGGGGAAGCCCAGCAAGCAATAGGTCTCTACCAAAGACCTCAGCAGTGTTACCTGCCCAGGGTTGTGGTCCAGGCCTAGAGGTCATCTGTGGATTTTTCTACTGGTTTTAGGATGATATTTAACCCAAACCGGACAGGTGAGTATCTTCTGAATTTTCTAATCTTCAAAGAGACACCCTTGGTCACTATTAGCTGCTGCTGTAGCATCCAATAACCGTCATCCTCCGAGTGTCTGGGGCAAATCCTGAGATAGGATCACCTTGACCAAACTCCCCACTTTGCAGATGCCCGGTGACGGTCAAAGACTTGCCCCTTGAGTCCTAATAAATATAAGTCTTGCCGTACATGGTCCTGATCGCTCTCCCTTCAGAGGATGAAAATGGTCCACTTTTTCCCAATAGTGCTCCTGGACTGTTATTTATCTGGCCTGCTCTTAATGACAGCACCTTGCCTACCTGCCCAGTCCTAGGAGGAGCCCTGGGCTGGAATTTCCTGTTTTTTGAGGGCTCCCAGGGCTGCCCTAGCAAGCCGGCCCCCTGCGCCGCTGCCGTTCCCTGGTGTTCCAGGCCAGACTTGCCGCCTCTCTCTCTCCGGGCTGGGCCGGCTCCTGGCCCCTCCAGGTCTGGGCTTGCCGGCTGCTGTGGAGTGGTGGAGTCGAGGGACTCTGTTGGGCCCACACCAGGCGCCCAGAGGCCAGAGGTCTGTGCGCCCGGCCGTGGCCCTGGCCCGGGCCTGGGCCCAGCCTCTCAACATGGGCCTAGCCCTCCTCGTACATGGTCCCTGAACATGGAGCGGGGCTGGCCGCCGTCGGGGGACAGCTGCAGAGGGGAGCGGCCGGCAGCCTGCCTCCGCGTCCGGAGCGTCAGCGACTCGCTGGAGCTGCACGGTGCCCTGGCCGGCCACCCCGCCGCCACCCCGCAGGCCGCCACCCCGCCTGCCGCCCTGTGCGCCTCGTGTGAGCAGCCAGCTCGGCCACGGAGCGTCTGCTCGGCCAGCCCAGGGCCCGCGTCCCCGGGTGTCCGCAGCCTGCTGTTCGGCTTCCTGCGCCCCCGCCTGGGGCAGCGAAGCCCCACGCCTTCGGGGCTCAGCCCCGCGCCCAGCCCGGTGCTCCCCAGGCGCAACCGCGCCCGCGGGGAGCCGGCGCCGCGCCCGCGGCCCACCAGCATGACATTCTTGGAGGTGAACCGCCTGGAGCTGGCTGCCGCCGAGACTTCGCCCGGAGCGGGGGTGGGCGCGGGGCTGGGGCGCGCGGGCAGCGCGGGCTTCCTGCGTGGCGCGTCGCTCTGGAGCAGCCAGCGGTGGCAAGTGTTCCGCGGGGCGCGCAGCGCCGAGGGCTCCCGGCGCGGCCTCTCCGCGCTCAGGAAGAGCTTCAGCTTCCGCCTGCGCCGCGGGCAGGAGATCCGGCGCTCCGAGTCGGGGCTGCTGGCCCGGCCGCCCCGCACGCGCACTCGCAGCGACGGCGACACCAGTTCCTTGGGCGCCTTCCCTAGCCGCCGCGACCTGCTGGGCACGGAGGCCCCGCGCGCCACGCCCGAGCCCTGCCGCCCCCGCGCCGCCGCCAGCCTCTGGAGGCTGCTCACCAGCCGCTTCCGCCGCAGGGAGCCCGCGTCTCAGTGGGGCCGCCGGGACCCGGGGCTGCGGGGCGCCCGGAGCGGTAAGGGGCCCAGCGCCTCTGGGTGGGCTCTGGGCTGAACGGTGGCCGGAAACGGGGCTAGGTGGGAACCAACCTGGTAGAGGCGCTGTGCTCAAGTGACATCAGTACGCAACCCTTGCCTGGGGTCCAGGGCAGAGCCAAGAGGAGGTGGCAGTGGCAGAGGATGACTCTGGGGCCCAGTAGATGATGACACAACAGCATGGGGCAGGAGACCAGGAAGGGCCTCGGTTCATCCCCTCTCATTGTGGAATACAGAATTGCAGTTCAAGAAAGGAAGTCCCTGCCACCCCTCATAGCTCTGGACTGGGCTAGGCGGTAACAGTGGACCTCTGTAGCTGGAATCTGTGGTGGGCGGGGTGATGGTTACAGTGCAACAGTGCCCTCGTGGGGATAGTGGCAGTGCCAGTGCAAGATAAAGGGCAGCCCGGGCTTGGCCTCCCAGTGCTGGCTGGCTGCTGGAGGTGGATGCTAGAGGGAGAAGGGGACAGGGCTGGCTGTCACCTGGTATTGGGGAGCTAGAGGCTTCCCTAGGTAGGGCCCTGTGGTTCTGGAAGGAAAGCAAAAGGAAGGAGGCTGGAGGTGCCACTCACAGTTTAGGAGGAGCTGAGGGGGAGGTCCAGCTGGGCGGAGCTGGTAGATAGGCCAGGCTGGACCCACCCCTACAGAACAGGGCCAGGTGAGGCCCCGCCTCCTTGGTGCTGGCTCAGGAATGTGGTGGGTGGCTCCACCCTGCCAGGTGAGCTGTCCCTACTTGCCAGAGGCTGGTGGGCCCACCCCTGCCAGGGGCCTGTCCCCTTTGGGTCTGTCTGAGATCTGCTCAAGTGCCTCCAGCCTGGGTGAGAGGCACCTGTCCCCTGGCCAGGTGGGCACTGCTTACCTGCTTGCTGCAGTGTAAAGAGGGACAGGAGGGATATGGCAAAGGCCAAGGAGTACTGGACCTTGACCCTCACTGCCCTCAGCGTCCCACTTGGAAAAACCCTTCTGCTGTTCCCTAGCAAAGTAGGGCCGAAGTTTGGCATTCTGCGGAATATGGTGCTACCTTCCGGCCTTGGCTGGTGGAGGGGTTTATAGGTGACACTGGTGGCAGCAGTGGTGAGAACAGATACATGTGCCACTGTGGCCTTGACCGTGTGGCTCTGTCTTTACAGACTCATTTGTGAACAGCCAAGAGTGGACCCTAAGCCGCTCGGTGCCAGAGCTTAAAGTGGTGAGTGGGCTGGATGGACGGAGCTCAGCGTGGGGCTGGCGTGGGTTGCTTCTCTTGGTGAACCTCCCCTTCCCCTTTGAGCATGGCTTACCCTTAGCCTCTGGCTTCTTCTGGCCCCCTTTCCCCAACTGCGTGCTCGCTGCACAGTTTGTGATTTGAGATAGGAACTCACTATATATACCAGGCTGACCTTAAATTTGGTAGCAGTCTTCCTACTTGGCTTCCTAAATGCTGGGGTTACAGGCATGTGCCACTACACTGAGACCCCACATGCTCTTGTCTCTCTCTGTAGCCTGATCTTCCTTTTCCTGTGTACCTGACCTTTGCTCTGCCCCTTTCTGTCCTCCTGCAGGGCATAGTGGGGAACCTGTCCAGTGGGAAGTCGGCTCTAGTGCACCGCTATCTCACAGGAACTTACGTCCAAGAGGAGTCCCCGGAAGGTGAGTGCCCCTTGGGCCCCTTCGCTGCTGCAGCATCTGAGTTGACACCTGCATCTCCTTTTCCTCCCTAGTCCCCTTATCTCTTCCATGTGGATTTTGCCCTGCCTGGCCCCAGAGGCCCTGTCCAGGTTTGGCCCTGACCCTGTGCCCTGTCCTAGGTGGTCGGTTTAAGAAGGAGATTGTGGTGGATGGCCAGAGTTACCTGCTGCTGATCCGGGATGAAGGCGGCCCCCCGGAGCTCCAGGTGATGCTTCTGCCCTGGCTGTGGCTGCCCATGTGCCCCTCCCTGGAGGTTTTGCCACTGGGACTGGGCCATGTTGCCTGTCTGGGGAACAAGGCCCGCCGGGATCTGTCGGGTAGCCTGGCCCAGGTGAGGGTGCTGACTCCATCTGGTCTCTTCAGTTTGCAGCCTGGGTAGACGCCGTGGTGTTTGTGTTCAGCCTGGAGGATGAGATCAGCTTCCAGACTGTGTACAACTACTTCCTGCGGCTGTGCAGCTTCCGCAACGCCAGCGAGGTGCCCATGGTGCTGGTGGGCACGCAGGGTGAGCTGGCAGGGCAGGGGGTGCCGACAGGGAGGAAACGGCCATCGCGGGTAATACCCCAGCAGTGACGGGCTCTCATCCCCTCCTGTGTGGCCCGTAACCTAGGGTGGCATCCAGTGTCTTTTCCGTGGTTTAGTCTGGCAGCCATGTGCTCCAGTTCCTGCCCAGTTTTTTTGCTTGCTGTCGTTTATGTTTTGTATTTTGAGAATGGGGTCTTGGTGTATAGTTCAGGCTGGTCTTGAACTCACTATGTAGCCTAGGCTGCCCTAGAAGTCACCTTGACCCTCCTGACTGCGGGGATTATAAGTGTTCACCATCCCACCCCGCTTCGTGTTCGAAGTTTTTGAGATACATGAAATGACTCAGAAATGAAGCCCCTGGCTCTGAGGCCCCTCAGTTTTCCGTGCACCCACTGACTGGGCCCTCTGCACCGACCTTGCAACACGTCTATCCCCCAGCCCTTTTCAGTCAGTTGAGTGACCTTCCGCCTCTCCCACAGATGCTATCAGCGCTGCCAACCCTCGGGTCATTGATGACAGCAGGGCCCGCAAGCTCTCCACGGACCTGAAGCGCTGCACCTACTACGAGACGTGTGCCACCTACGGGCTCAACGTGGAGCGAGTCTTCCAGGACGGTAACGTGGGCCTGGTGCGGGGTGCGGGGTGTGGGAGGGCTCCCCGGCCAGCGGCTGTGTGTGTTTTGGGGGGTGATGCCACGCTGGGCTTTCTCCCTTTCTCCCCAGCGGGTATCATTGACTCTGTTGTCCTCTGCAGTGGCCCAGAAGGTGGTGGCCTTGCGGAAGAAACAGCAGCTGGCCATCGGGCCCTGCAAGTCTCTGCCCAACTCGCCCAGCCACTCGGCCGTGTCCACTGCCTCCATCCCGGCCGTGCACATCAACCAGGTTCGGCCGCTGCCCCTCCGCCCCATCCTGTCTATTGTCTGCGCGTCGTGCACCTTCAGCCGCGCATGCAGCTCTGGCTCGCGTTCCATTTAGCATGCAGCATTGGCCTTGGCCTCAGCTGTGCTCCATGGAGACTGTCCCCCGCACCCCCATTTCCATCCCTGCTCTCTCTCAGCTGCTTCTGTTAAGAAAGCTCAAACAGGTGTTCTTGTGTGCACTGTGATAGTTGTCGCCTGGGCTGCTTCCTGGGGCAGCTGTACTCGATTCCTTTAGACCTGCCCAACACTGGCCCTCAGCCAGCCTGGCCCAGTCCCTCTGCTTTCCTCTCCTGGTGAGCCCCTCTTTCACTCACCAGCCACCATGGTGCCATCCTCCCCAAAGGGGAGGAAGCAGCCAGCAGCCTCCTGCACACTAGGTACCAGTTTGCCCCTCGGCCCTGGGAGAGCGTTGGCCTTTTAGAAGGGCAGCCCTTGCATTGAGGAGGTGAATGGCTGAGGGTATCATGTGGGGTTGTGGGGTCCAGCCAGGTCTTGCCACTGCCCCCGTCATAGTGCCCGTGGACACCTGTCTACACGGGAGCCTGTTTCCAGGTCAGCTTTTGGCCCTTGGCTCCTGGGCCAGGACGTGGTTCTATAGCTTTGCGCACCGCTTTGCTGTGCTCTGCTGCAGGCCCTGGGCCACCCACAAATGGCTCCGTGGAGCAGTCGGGCCGACAGCTGCTGTGCTGCCCAGTGACAGTCTGGATGTGGTTCAGTTACCTCTCCCCGTATGGCTTGAGAGAGGTGCAGGGGTCTCACGAGAAGAGGAGGAGGAGGAGGAGGGCCAGGGTTTTCTTAGCTGACCGGCTGTGCCATCCGTCCACCAAAAGGGCCAGGGGTTCTTGCAGGGCAGCTCTCTGGGGGATCCCTTAGGGAGACTGTGTATTGGCTGAGGCCATACCCTGTGCTCCTTGCTGTCAGACAGGTAGGGTGTGGGCCCAGGGCCTCTCTGCTGTCTCCCGGTCCTGGAGTCCACAGTCCCTGTGTCCCGTCTCCACACCGTGAGCCTCGTCTGTCTCTCCTTTCCCTCCTCTGTGCCTTCCGTGCAGCTCAGGCAGCAGCCTTAGCTCCTCCCCGCTGTCCGCTTCAGCCTTCAGAACCCCGTTCCCTGCCACACGCGTGCAGACCTCATGCCCCACACCCGTGTGCAGCTCCCGCCCCTAGCTCCCACTCAGCAGTGTGCTGTCCCTGACGTGTGTCACTTGCCTCAGGGCTCCATCCAGGTGACCCTCCCCATCCTCCCAGGCCAACCTGCCAGCCAGCGCCCGCAGCTTCCTTATTTTCAGACTTTGTCCTAATTCTGGCCGGGTGGCCCGTACCTCTGGTCCAGCTTCCTGCTAGCCATAGGAACCTAGGCCTCGGGACAAAGCGTTTCTGGCCTTGAGGGCAGCCCTGGTACACAGCCCTGACAGGGTCCTCCCAGCCTGCAGGCCAGGCCAGCTCCCCCTTCACCCAGGCCAGTTGCCTGGCGACTGCCCCAGAGCCACCCTCAGCAGCCCTCTCTGTCCTTAGGCCACGAATGGCGGCAGCAGCGCCTTCAGCGACTACTCCTCCTCGGTCCCCTCTACCCCCAGCATCAGCCAGCGGGAACTGCGCATTGAGACCATCGCAGCCGCCTCCACCCCCACGCCCATCCGCAAGCAGTCCAAGCGGCGCTCCAACATCTTCACGGTACGTGCCCCGCCCTCCTCCCCGCCCAGCCGCCTTGCAGCAGGCAGGGTGAGCAGCGAGCGCCCCGGAGGGCAGGGGCGGCCCTAGGTCAGGATGATGCCACCGCAGCCTTCTCTCTCGAGCGTACACACACACATGGCTTCCAAGGCTCCTGGCCGAGCCCCCGGAGTCTTGCAGAGCCATCCTGTGAGCCCCAGAGGGGCTGCTTCCCTCAGCTGCCTGCACCACGGCCCCAGCCCTCCACCCGATGTGCACATGCTGGCCCTGGCCCCCCACAGCCTTCTCCCACCCAGCCCCCAGGGACTCTGTCAACTTGCACGGACCTTGGGACTCGTGGCCTAACTGCCCTGACCCCCTTTGATTCAACAGCTAATGAACCGGAGGCCGGAAGGCTGTTTGCCCAAGGCGACACAGAGGGTTAGCTGGCCGAGCTAGAGTCAGAGCCAGGCCTCCCAATCCACCTTCCGGCTCTTTTTCCGTTACCCCACTGCCGAGGGGAACTCTCATGCTTCCCACCCACCGCTGTGATTGGTTTAACAAAGGCTTAGCCATCTTTTCCTGGGCTTCACCACGCTGCCTCGTGCCTCCCGCTCAGGTTTGTCCTGTCTCCTTGTGAGCTCTTGCCCCTCTGCTCTTAGGCCCTGTGCCTGCCATCTCTCCACTCCCCAGTTCTTACACAGTGTCTCCCATGCTCTGGCCCTCCCGCCGGGTCCTGGCTGGCCTGTTCTGGGAGCCTTGGCCAGACGGGCAGGGAGCGGCCCCCAGCCCTCCAAGTCATTCCATGCACCTCCGTGAGAGCCAGGGCATGGCTCTCGGCCTGAGCCCCAACAGAGCCAGTACCCGGCCTCACTTCTCCATCTTTACCTCTGTCCTGCCCTGCATATCTCTCCCTGCCTCTGTCCACCCGTGCCCGCCCGCCACACACCCGCCACACGCCCATCGCCGTCTGTGCCCGCTGAGCTCACTCCCGCCGCTGTGCTTAGCCGGCCTCACAGTTTCTCGTCTCTGCTCCGTTCTCTCCATGGAGGTGGCGGCCACATGCTTGTGCCTTCACCTGTCTGTGTCATAGTGGCTGCTGCCAGTGGCCTGGGCACTCTGCTCCCCAACATCGTGCTTCAGTCACCTGCTGCTTTGGTTCCATTCTTAACCTCCCCCTGGCTGGTTCAGCCCCACACTGGGCACCCACTGCTTCCCCGCTCCATGCCAAGCCCGGCTGGCTCCATGGCCTGTGCGCGCCTTGGTACCGCGCCCCTCCATGTCTCTGCTGCCTGCCTGCCTGGACTGTGCTGCCTCCTGTCCCTCACTGCTGCAAGCTCACAGCACGGCCTGCCCTCCGGGCCCTTCCATCCTCTCCATCTTCACAGTGGCGACCTTATTTTTTCTTTCCATCGTCTCCATGGTGACTTCACTTGTGCCACCCTCCCCACGGCGGCCTGGAGGCGCATCCATCTCTGTGGGTGTATTTGGGGGCCTCCCCCATCACTGCTGTTGGAGCCACCTCTCTTCCCCCTCATTGTCTTTCCAGTGCAGTCACACCTGCTCGAGGGGGCGGCCCCCATGTCCTGCCTGTCTGTGGCTGGTGACCCCCCACGATCCCATGCACTCATTTGTGGCTACTGTTGCTCCTTCCTGTCCCCCTCGGGGAGGTGCCATCTGGGCTCACAGGGTTCCTTGGGTGGTTAGTGGCCTCCAGGTTGCACCCCACTCCTGCAAGCAGTGGTTCTGCCTTGGGCTCCACGGGCAGCGGCCTGCCCACCGTTCTCCTCCCTGACTGAAGGGACAGAGGGCTGGGGCAGGTGCTGACGGTGGAGCTGCTGGCTGACCAGCTGCACTTCGGTGGCTGTTCGCCAAGTTCTCCCTCTGGTTGTTCCTTCTCACACTGCACTTGCAGTCCTCTGTCCCCTGCCTGTGTACCTTGGCTCCCGGCAGCCTGGAAGAACAGGAGGGCTGGGCCCCAGGCCGCTGAGTTGCGAGCACTCCCCTCTGAGATGGGCTGCGGGCCCATGTGCCCTGCAGGTGCAGCTGCTGCCGCCTCCTCCTCGTCCTCCTCCTCATCCTCTTCCTCCTCCTCCTCCTCCTGCTCCTCTTCATCCCACTGCTGCCTCTCCCCAGGTGCCTGGGTCTCTGCCCTCACCGTGCTGACCGACTTGTGCGGGGCTTGAGTATAACTTGCCAAAATCTTTATTCTTTCGATATTTGCAGATATGTGCCACTGTTTCCAACTTTTCATCAACAAAAAGGCCTTTCCAACTCCTTCCAAATTAGAAGACCAGGTGGTGACACACAGCACCTCTGGACATTCCCCCTGAGTGGGGCCAAGGCGGGCCGGGCCCTGGGACTGCTCTCAGATGAGAAGCGGCCGCCGAGCTCCCCGCTCCAGAGACCCACAAGAACCTTTGTAACTAACCCCACCCCCAGGGAAGGCTAGGATCGCGGAGCCCGCCTGCCCGAGCTGGGGGCTGCCGGGGACCGGGGACCAGGCCCGGCCGGACGCTGCACCAGGCTCCAGGCTCGCTGCATGGAGAAGAAGGGAGCTCGGCCCCACGCCGGCCTGGCCGGCCAGCGCAACAAAGCCCAGAGGGGCGGCCGCCCCCACCCACCCACCCGCCCGCCGCCACCTGCTGCGGGCCCAGCTGCTCTGGGGGGCGCTTTCCTGCCCCTCCCCTCCTCTGCTCCTTCCTGCATGGACTTCTGCCGTTCCTGCTCCTGCTCCGGAAGCCGCTGCCGCCGCCGCCGCCACGCTTGCCTTTGCCCCTTCTTTTTGGCCTCCCCATTTCCTAGGGTCCGCATTCGGGTGGACTCTGCCCCAGGAGCTTGGCAGGGCGCAGGGCCTCTTCTGGCCTTTCTCCTCTCTCTCTCCATCCACTGTGCCCCTCCAAGGGGCCACGCCGCCATGCTCGGCGCCCGCAGCCACGTGCCGCGTGGTGTCTGTGCCACAGATGGGCCACCCGCCCGCTCACTTCCGGACTTTGCTCTCCCGGTTGCCGCCCCGTGCTCCCAGCCAGCCCTCCGCCCCACGGCCAGTTCTCCTGCCCCCTCCCATCTCTTGCACCCCAGCCCCCTGGGCTGCGTGGTCTGACGACTCACGCACCCCCTTCTTCCTCTTCCTCCTCCAACTCCTGCTCCTCCTCCTCCTCCTCTTCCTCCTCCTCCTCCCTCCTCCTCCTCGGTATTTCGTGTCCTTACTCTTGTGAGGGGCGGGCCGGCTCAGTGACCTGTGCTGCTCTGTATGGTACTGTGTGTAAGAATAAACCCGTTGGAATACTCGTGGTCTCCATTCCTTCCCATCCCGCCGCCCCGGCCCCACCTGACCCATTGCTAGGGCTTCCCAGGAAGGGAGGAAGGCGGGAGGGCTGGGGCCTGCAGGTGGGCAGCGACCTGCAGGTGGGCAGCGCCCCGCGGCAGCCCACGCCTCTAATGTGCCACTTATGTTCTCTTCCAGTCTCGCAAGGGGGCTGACCTGGACCGGGACAAGAAGACCGCCGAGTGCAAGGTGGACAGCATTGGGAGTGGCCGGGCCATCCCCATCAAGCAGGTGAGCGCCAACGCCGGCCCAGGGAATGCGAGGTTGGGGATAATTTTTCTGCTTTGTTTTTTTGATCCAGGGTCTCACTATGTTGTTCAGGCCAGCGCTGAACTTGCAGCGTAGCCCACGGAGCACCTCCCTCCCCTGCCCGAATCCTTCTCCAGGGACAGGTGCTGCTGGTCGGGAGCCCTGCGCTGCTCGCTGCTACAGTGCTGCCTGTCCCCCCTCATTACCACTGGAGGGCAGCAGAGAGCCACCTGCCGTTCTTGGTTGTAGTTCCGAGACCATCTGGCTCTGGAGTTCAGCCTGGGTCCAGGGCTAGAGAAAAGCTGTGGCCGGGGCACCAGAGGCACCTGCTTACGTGGCAGTGCTGAGGTCTGGCCTCACCTGAGGTCACTGTTGTAGTTTTATCAGTAGCTGTCCCTGTTCGCTTTTGTCTGTGTTGAGGAAATAGTCTCACTGTGTAGCCCAGGCTACACAATTTGTGGTTTTCCTCCTGCCTTGGACTCCCGCGTGCTGGGGTGACAGGCCCGCACCACCGCATGCGGCTCTTCGTTACTTTTCTTAAGGGAAGTACTTAGTTGAGATGCTGTGCCCAGTGACTCCCCAGCACTCGGTTCTCCTGGAGCTTACTTGGGGGTCCCTGTGTTGGGGGAGCCCTCCTGCCAATGGAGGCATCTTTATTTGGAGGGGAGGATAGGCAGCAGGGAGCCCTGGGCTGCTGGACAGAAGGGCGCGAATGAGAGGTGCCCTCAAGGAGGGGCCTGGGGCAGTGGTCAGTCTGGGAGTCTGTCTGTTTCCTGGAGCTGGCTTGGTGTTGGAGAGGGCACGTCTACAGGGACCCCTGTTGCAGTGTCCTCCCCACAGACGATAGTGGGTGGCCGAGCGCCTGAGCTCGCCTGGGCCAGGACCTGGACTGGGCATGAGGTCCCGTGAGCTCTTAGGAGGGGGGAAGCCAGTGTGACAAAGACTTGTGTCAAGGTTGCTCTGATGCTCTGTGAAGGTCTCTTTAGAAGGAGTTGTCCCTCGTTGGGAACCCAGAGAGCAGATCAGGGAACCACACTTTGGCCCACGCCCTGGCTTTTCTAGCTCATTCTCCCTTGAAGTGTCCAGCAGGACCACTCAGGCGCACCCCCCTCCCCCCAACATTTGAGCCCACACGCACCAGGCCTCTTGCCAGGAGATGCCTACATCCCGCCCCCAGGCTGTGGAGAGGTGAGGGAGGGCTAGCACACACTAGGCACGCCGCCACCTGCTGTGCTTTCTGTTTGGGGGTTTCAGGGGCCAGCCCAGGGCTGATGGTTGGTTTGTTCCCTAAGCCCCCCATGTGAGGAGAGGGAAAGGGGGAGCCCTATGCACTTGCACCCCACTGTCTCCTGCCTGGAGTCAGCCAGATCACTTGGGTGAGTCTTGGGACACCCCAAGAGATCTTCCCATTGCGAATCCTGCAGTGTGTCCGTGTCCCCCCCACTCCCTCCGGGGTGTGCTCCCTTTGGGGTGTACAGCTCCAGGCCATTCCCAGCCTCCTCCCCTCCCAGCCCCATGGCTGCCAATCCTGGGACTTCCTTCCCGCCTTCTTGCCCTGCTGGCCCCACCCCGTGGGATCTGCCTGACCATCCCTTCTCCCCACCCCACCCCACCCCCGTCCTGGTCTCCCTGGTTCTGTTTCCTCCCCTCCCCCCAGCTCCTGCTGGGAGTGGAGATTGCATTTCAGTTGCCATTTGCATTCCCAATCAATCCGGACTCCGCAATTAAGTCGCTGGCGGAGCTGGGAGGGAGGCGGCGGCGGAACGGGTCCTCTGGGGGCTGTCGCCTCCACCGTTCGCATTCCGCCCCAGATTGCTTCCTGCTCTGCCGTGCGCAGCCGTGCAGCCGTCCAGCCAGGGAGGGAGTGGAACCCCACAGCTCCTCTGCCTCTGGAAGGTGAGGCTGGACGGCTGTAGGCAGCCCGGCAGATGAGAGGTGGCCGAGGGGGCGTGGGCGCTGGTGCATCTGCCAGCCCAACTCTTCCTCACCCACACCCTAGGCTAACGAGGTCCATTATCACCGCGTGCTCTGCTCACCTGCTTGCTGAGAGGGCATTCAGGTGAAGAAAGGGGAGAGTTCTGGGTGGAAAGGGCGCCCATCCTCCTCAGCATCCCTGATCCCCCCTCTCCAGGAGAGGAGGAGGAGGAGGAAGACCTGGGTAGGTCTGCACTGGAAGGGTCCTGGAGTCCCTGAGTCCACAGCCCATTTCTTGAAGGAAAAAGGTCCAGAGCTAGACTGGTTTGTTGCATGTTCTGTGCCAACTGGTGGCAGAAAGGGGATCAGAGCCAGGCATGATGGTGCATGCCTGTAATCCCAGCATTCAGAGGCTGAGGCAGGAAGGTTGCTGCAAGTTTGAGGCCAGCCTGAGCTACATAGCAGATCTTGACTCAAACCACCACTTGTCATCAAAAAGAGAGAGAGAGAAGGAGTCAGAGCCTGGTATCCCTCTCCTGGGGTGAAAGCTGGGGCTGCAGGGCAGAACGGTGTGAGCCACAGAGGCAGTGTGGGTATTACGCAGACTGGTCATCTGGAAAGCTCTACCTGGGGCTTCTCCACCCAGGATGCGCCCCCTGCACTCTGCCCATGGTGTCCCCTGGCACCTGGACATTGTTCCTCCAGTCTGATCTCAAGGGAGTGGGGCAATCCCTGGTTATCTCCAGAGCCCGGCAGCCACGTGTTTCTGGGGGCCTCATCCCTGGGAGAGGGAGCAGCTGTCCTGTTCGCTTGGTGCTCAGTTGCACGCTGTGACGGGGACACTATACCCAGAGGGGGGTCACCAAGGCTTCAGATGATTGTGGGCTCCTCGAGACAAGGCCTGGTTACCTCCCCCCACCCCATCTTTAGAAGCCCTTCGGAAGTTGGGCTTTCCACGTCCATGGGGGACAGGAGCAGGAAGTGTCCGTACAGGCAGTGCGTGTGGCTGTCTGCAACAGTGGCTGTTAGCTCCTGGGATGGCAGGAGGAGGGGAGAGAAGGGAAGGCGATGGCTAGCAGTAACAAGGTGACAGGACACATCTGCTGAAGAGCTGGGGCCAGGAAGCAAAGGCTCACCAGGTCCCTGGGGTTGAGGGTGCTTCCTTTGCTCAGGCACAGGCCCTAGCTGGGAGGGAGAGGTCAGTTGGATCTTTCGTTTTTGTTTCTTGAGACAGGGTCTTCCTGTATAATTCACTCTGGCCTCAAACTCAAGGCCATCCTCCTGCCTCAGCCTCCCAAGGGCTGAGATTACAGGTGCCACCACATCTGTAAGAAACCTTTAACTGGAGGGGCTGCCTGTTTTGTCCTTCACTTCTCTGCCTCCCCACTCTCTGCCATTCCTTGGGGAGGAATGTGTGTGGATGGTGTCATCTTCTTTGCTGTCCCATCAATGTCCCTCCTGACCCATCCCACTTGTCCCTGGTCTGTGGACCTAACTGTGTCCTTCCTTCCTGTGGGGTTTCTGGTTCCAAGTCCCCCAGAAGAGCTGCCTCCTCTCACCCCTCCTGAGTAGGGGTTTGGAGGAATGACCACCTGGTGTCCCCCAAGGTGCTGCCATCCCTTGCCACTGTCCTGTGGTCTCACTGAGACGCCAAGGCGTCTCTGGAAGGTGCTGGAGGAGCAGGTTTTTCCAGGTACTGTGGAGCTAGGCCAGCTGGGGCTCCCTGGGGTTATCTGCCTTCGCCCATCTACCAGCCATACAGCCTCAAGGGCCATTGGCCCAGTTATCAGTTGGCTTGTGCTTGTTGGCCAACCTCTACATTTACAGAGCGACTTCCTGGGTGGCCAAGATGGCAGCCTGGACACCTAGGGAATTCTTGGGACAGTTCAGGGACATTGCTGCAGAGGTGGAAGGGCAGGCACCGAGGAAACTCTATCTCTGTCCTGCTCCGAGCCCTGGTGGCAGGAGCAGGTTGGGCTGTCCAGGTCCCGTGCCTGTTACTCATGTGGCTTTGCCAGTGGGAAAGAGGAGACGCCCACACACACCCAGGACAGTGGCCACTCTGCGGTGGGCTGGCAGGGCTCTGTAGGGGATTTGTCTCCCTGGTGCAGCTGGAATTTTTTTTTTTTTTTTTTTGTACTGGGAATTGAACTCGGGACCTTGTGCTTGCCAGGCAGGTGATTATGCCACTGAGCTAAATCCCCAGCCCCTCAGCTGAGGTCCTTAAGGGCCTGTGCCAGGAGGAGGCAGGGTGGAGGATGGCAGTCCCTGGTGACCCTGTGGCCACCCCATGGCAAGTGGGCCGCCCCGGCCTCTGACGAAGTCTTTGTTTCAGGGGATCTTGCTGAAGCGCAGCGGCAAGTCTCTGAACAAGGAGTGGAAGAAGAAATATGTGACACTGTGTGACAATGGGCTGCTCACCTACCACCCCAGCTTACATGTGAGTCCAAGGGCGGAGCCGGAGCCGGAGCAGGGACTGGGGGTTCCCTGGAACAGGCGCCGCACTGTGGTGGTTCAGAAAGGGCCCAAAACACAGGCCCTGTGGAGCCTCCGGGGGACACTGCCCGCTGTGGGTACCCCTCCTTGGGCAGCCACAGCAGTGGTTTGAAAGGTGAGATCCATCCTGCAGCCTGGGTGCTGCTGTCTGCAGGCTGGGCCATGCCGGTAAGGGACAAGGTGGCAGTTGAGCCAGGCTTGTTGAGACTTGGGCAGGTCAGGAGAGTGGGGTGGCCTTGTCAGTGGGCAGAGGGCTCTTTAGGGCACATGGCCTGTGCCCCACAGTGGGGATGTGGCTGTGGCAGGGATTGTTGTGTGGCCCCCGTGGTGGCTCCCCCACCCTTCCTTTCCTCCCTGCACCGCGTGGCTCCAGCACACAGCTGTCACCAGAATCCATCTCTGTCACCACCCCACTGTGGGGCTAATGAGTTCTCCCGTGAAGCCCCTGGAGCACAGAGCAGGCGCCAGCCCCACCCCCGCCCAGAGGCAGACCCTCCAAGGGTCCCCAGCCACCCAAGAAGCCACACAGGCTGTCGGGGGCCCAGTCCAAGTGGTGGCCACATTTCCCAGCTGCAACGGGGTCCTGAGAGCACATGGAGGTGGCCTATGTGAGGAGAGCTGGTCTTGGGATGACCTCTTCCAGTCGAGCCCAGCCTGCCCCCGCCCGTCTCCTCACCCGATCTCTCAGGACACTGGCCTTTCTGCGTAGCCTGCAGGACGCGGTCATTCCTCCTGGTACTCCTCCCTCTCCAGGACGGCAGGCAGCAGGTGCACAGGGCAAGTCAGAGGGGACCAAGTCCATTTAGTACGGTGGCTTCCTCCTCACACAGGTCCGGGTCTTCTCCCAAGTCTCTAAGAGACACCGAGAAAGCCAGGCCTGGTGGCCCACACCTATAATCCCAGCACTTGGGAGACCGAGGCAGGAGGAACGCTGTGAGTTCGAGTCCATCTTGGACTACATAGAGGGACCCTGCCGCAAAAAAACAGACACTACACAGTGTCCAGCAACAGAGCCAACAGCAGTCGTGCGTGTCTGAGGCAGTCGGAAGGCCCTCTGCGGGCTCAGGGCTCGCTGCCAT
Organism: Hydrochoerus hydrochaeris; assembly: GCA_004027455.1. Taxonomy (NCBI): domain Eukaryota; kingdom Metazoa; phylum Chordata; class Mammalia; order Rodentia; family Hydrochaeridae; genus Hydrochoerus; species Hydrochoerus hydrochaeris. The sequence goes on from PVLA01002973.1 coordinate 123,610, forward strand.
GTGGCAGCCACACACCTAAGGGAGGGCCACGGGGCTGGGCCCTGTAGCTTCCCACAGAAGGACACTATCCTGTCACAGGCTGGAGGACCCAGGTCGTGCTGAGGTCCAGAGGCCTTGTCATGCCATGGAGCTGTGCTGTGCTCCAGCCAGCAGGAGTGTTGGCACCTGGCTTCTGGGGCCTTCTGTCGGGACGGGCTGGCTGTGGTGTTGTGAGGGCTCTGTTGCCATCTTGGGTGGGGAGTGGAGGCCTGGCAGGTGTGTGGCTTGTCAGTTACCTGGCCAGCGGCCATGCTGAAGCTGGAACCTGGGACTGATTCTCAGCACGGCCTGGGGTTTCCTGCACTTGCCAAGGGCTCCTCCCTTTGGGGTTGGCTGAGGAAGTCGCTGGAGAGCCCCAAGCTTCCCTCCCATGGCACTTGTTGCACTGGGAGCTTTGGAGCCCTGTGACAGCACCTGATGACCTGGTGGGGGAGCTTGTGGGCCTGTCCTCACCTGGCACGCTCTGCCGTGCAGGTGGACTGATGGCCCAGCACCATGTGTCCGGGCTGACTGGGCCCGTTTGTCTCCAGGAAGTGGCTGTGTTGCTGGTTCCTCCGGGCAGCAGCACCCCATGGCCCACAGCTGCTCTTCCCTGGCCACCAGGAGGCCTGGGCACTGCAGAAGCCTGCTGTGCCGCAGAGATGTTCCTGCCTCATCCTTTTTCTTCCTCTTCCTTTTGTTGCTTGTTGGCCCAAGTGAGGGTGGAACCAGAGCTGCTGTACTCAGGCCGTGCTCAGTTCTAGGCTTGCTTCGTGGGGCGGCCTCTGCCTTGCCTCCCCTGTTGTCCTTTTGCTCTTCTGTGCCCCCTTACTGCCTGCTCCAACTGTGGCGTCTTTTCTCAGGCAGCAGTGGCCGGGCGGCCTGTGTACCTGGGAGCAGCCGCCTCCCCGAAGCACTGCACCCCTGCATCCTTGGGGCTTCTGGTGAGCCACGAGCTCAGGCCGGACCCCGGCGAGCGCTCCCAGGGCCGGTCTCCCCCGGATCCTGGTAGTGTGGGCCGGGCTCAGCCCGTGGAGACTGAGTTGGTGGGCCGCCTCGCGTTTCGCACCCGGATCTCGCCTGGCCCAAGAGAGCCCGCCACAGCCTCCCCCATTTTGCAGCCAGCGCAGCCATTCACACAATCACCTTCTGTTAATTCTATCTGCAACATCAATTAAATTGTTTGTAGAAACTAATTGAATGTGGCTTAATCACACATCTTAATAGCTTTCCACGCTCTGAACTCGTTGTTAATTCCAGTAATAAAACGAGATGAGAACGCTGGCTGGGTAATTAGCGAGGAGGCTGGGGAAGAAATTGCTGTTTGATGGTGGGTAATAAAGGCAGCCGTGGTGACCGCTCTCCTGAGCAGCCGCTGCCACTGCCACCGCCACGCTCCCGTTCTGCTGACGGAGGGAAACACTGTTGCTCCGAGCCCGAGGTCCCTGTCTCTGCTGCCGTTCCTCCGGCTCCACTGTCGCTGTGCTGTCCTGCAGGCCTGGGCTCCAGTGCATGGCGCCAAGAGCTGAGCTTCGGCCTGGGCAATGTGCAGGAGCCAGCGCTGCAGCCTGGTCTGGGACTGGGCAGCCCTGGCCCTGCAGCCAGCTTCAGGCTCTGTGGCCCTGCGCGGTGTCCCTGTGTGTGACTCTTGCTCTTGGCATGCAGTCAGCTTCCGCTGCAGCCCCACTGAGGCGTCCCAGGGCCTGAAAACTGATGCTGCCGCTGTGACCTCCTTGTGAACTGGAGCGGCCCAGATGCTCCCTCAGGAGCGGGACCGCAGCTGGACCTTTGGCCCTGCCAGCTGTTGACAATTGTCAGGAGCAGCCTATCCAAAATGTAATTGCATGTAGGGATGGGAAGGGGAGGGGTGGGGATCAGAGGTGTAGAGACTGAGGCTCAGTGTATGCAGGGACCAGGGACAGGAACATGAGGAGGCTGAGTCTTGGGGGTGGAGGTGAGGAGAGGGTGAGAGCAGGAAGTCACATAGGGGACCCCGGGCTGAAAGCTCTATGCCATGGGATGGTGAGGACTGGCAGGCTGGTGCTTGGTTGGCTGGAGAAAGATCAAACAGGCACGTTGGAGAACAACAAGGCGCCTCTGGGCTTATTGCTGCCCAGCCACTTAGGTGAGGCCCAGAGCCCGGGCAGGAGCCCAAGCAGTGCCCAGAAGGGAATGGGCAAGAGTTGGCCAAGGGTCCTGCCTTGGGTTGAGACCCTTCTTCTTGGTTTTGCAGGGTGGTGTTTGTGGGTCTGAACAAGTGTACCAAGGCCAGCCCTGTCCTCCCAGGATTAGGGTAGGAATTGGACAGGCATAGAGCTGCATCGGGGAATGGGGTGCCTCCTTGAGCACATTAGGAAGTGACACCCATTTGCTCGGAACTGAAAAAGCAGGAGTGTAGTGCTGTGTGACTGGTTCCAGCAGTTTGGAAGGCTGAGGCAGGAAGATCGCAGTTTCATGGCCAACCTGAGCAATGTAGTGTAACTGTCTCAAAGTAAAAAAATAACTGAAGGTGCTGAGGATGTAGCTCTGCACTCCCTGGGCTCAATTCCCAGTACTGCTAAAAAAAACAAAAATAAAAATCTCCCCGAGGTGGTTGGGAAGATCCAGTGGGGTGGTGTATAACAGATCGACTTCTGTAAAATACACCACTATGGCACAGTAAAACCCAGGACGTGATGGACTGGGGGGCGAGGCGTGGACCTGTGGCTGCCCTCCCAAGCCCAAGCAAAAGGCTCTAAGGCCACCACGATCAGCACTTCATATAACCAGGCTCCTAAGGTGCCCAGATTAGGGTGGCAGCTGATCTGTCATCGTGGGGGTTTGAGTTTGGCAGTTTCCTTCTCAGCCACATTGGTGCTCTGCCCCTGAACCCCAACTCCATCTCATGCTTGGCCTCCTGAGTGTAGCCGCCTGTGGACCCCAGGCCTCTGGTCCTTAGAGCTCCTGGACTCCTGCTGAGTCCCTGGAAGCCCCCTTGGACAGTGTGAAGAGCTGACCGTGGTCCACACTTAGCGGTTTCTGGGGGCCGTGAAGTCCTGAACCTCTGTGGGAAGGTGCAGCGGAGCGGAGGGGTTCCCATCCTAACGTACCTCTGTCTGTCTCGTCCACATGGCCTTCAGGATTACATGCAGAATATCCACGGCAAGGAGATTGATCTGCTGCGGACCACTGTGAAGGTGCCTGGGAAGCGTCTGCCCCGAGCCACGCCAGCCACGGCCCCAGGCACCAGCCCGAGGGCCAATGGGGTGCCCATGGAGCGGAGCAACACGCAGCTTGGTGGGGGCCCAGGTGAGGTGGGGAGCAGCTGCAGACGGCCAGTGCTGTGCTCCAGGGTGACTTCAGCCTGGGGGTTGGGGAGGTGCAGCTGCTGGAGGTCACCTGCTTTGGCTGTCAGGTGGGGCAGGGAGCTGTGGGCCTGGGGAGTGGGTGGGCCAGCTGTCCAAGGGCTATCTCTGCATTGGAGCCAAGAAGACCTGTGTCTCCGCTTGCTGAGGAGGACGGGGAGGGGACAGAGCTGTGGGGCCACCAGGCAACATCTTTGGGTCTGCAGTGAGAGGTATGTCCCAGCGCAGAGACTAAGAAGGGCTGGAGGTACTGCCGAGCGTCCAGCTGCCGGTGCTTGTCGGGCTGAGGACTGTGGTTGTGATAAGCACCCTCTGTGCCTGCTATGTCCTTGTTCTTTTTGTGACCATGTGAGCTCAGTGAAAGGTCCCATATCCGGGCTCCTTCCTCCTCCCTGGGCTTCTCCTAGGTCCCTGCCCTTCTTCCCGCAGCTCGTTCTGTGACACCTGTTCCCCTAAACCTTGGTGTTCCCCTGGTGTGGCCCTTGATCGAGGTGTGATTAGCCTGCTCTTAGGTGGCCACTGGTGACTGGGCTGTGGGCATGGGCAGGGCCTGGGCTGTGCCACAGTCGTGCTGGTCTCCACGTGAACCCCCAGGGCTGCGTCAGCACTGTGAGGTTAAGGTTCTTGTCCCTGATTTCGTGAAGAAACACAAGCTCACAGAGGGCTCAGTGACCTGTAAAATCCCACGGAAAGTTCAAACCCAGGCATGTCTGCTGTAGACATTCTGGTCCTTCCTCTCAGCACCACCAAGCTCAGGACAGGGGAGGCCTTGGGGCTCCAAGAGGGAGAACCCTGGAGAAGGAAGGAAGGGCGGAAGCCAGAGAAGGTGGTGTGATCACCTGGGCTTCTGGTAGAGCCCTGGGGAGGTCTCCAGGGCCAGATTGGTGGAAACGGGGTTTCTCACACGAATAGCAAGGAGAGGACTCTGAAAGTGGGGCTCCTTTCCATGATTGCGGGTAGCAAGAGAAGACCCGGGTTGTTTCCCCCAAGAGGGTGGCATTGTGTACCACTCCTGGGCCTGATGCCTTCACCTGGACGGCCAGCCTGGCACGGACGAGGGTGCCCTGGCTGCCACAATCCTGTCACCCACACATGCGCACGTGGCCGACACTTCTCCAGCCCGGCTCCCACTGCCACGCGCTGACATCGACCCTCACGCACACTCACACATGTCTCTTGCTCACCGGGCGATGTTAACATCTCATTATCTTTGTTACTGTAATTACATTATCCGCTGCTTTATGCAGAATTATCCTCGGAGGACTAATTGATGGCTCCATGTTTAATTCATTAATCATTAGCATCAAATTCGACAATTACAGTGCACACTGATTGTGGGATTGCAGGCGTAATGAGGGGAGAATTAACAAAGAAAAGGGAAAGCACTTTCCCTTCCTCAGGGTTTTGGGTTGGGGGGCTTGGGAAGGAAGTTGGGCCTGCGGTGTCTTTGGTTGGGGCCCAGGATGGGGTGGGGTAGGGGTACCCTTTGGAACCTGGGAGGGGATGCAAGCAGAAAGGTGTGGGGAGAAGCAAGAGCCCTGGGAGGTGTCGGGTAGGGGAGAGAGGCTCAGCGTGGAGGGCCGAGGAGGGGCTGGGCAGGATTTGGTGAAGCCGGAGCTGGGAGGCCCATGTGATCCCCGCACCACACTCGTGTTCCCGAGCACTTGCTATGTGTCTCTCTTATTGTGGGTTAGGACAGATACAGGAGAGATGTAAACCTTGCCTCTGTCTCATAGTACGGTGTCTTCCCTGGTGCCTTTGGGGCGTGTGTCTAGCTGTCCTTACCCAGTTGTGCTGGCTCAGTAGCCTGTACGTGGCTGTCCAGGACTCCCCAGGACGTCCCCTTGGCTGGGCCCTGGCTGCTTTCCTGCTGCTGACACCACCCCCAGCGAACCTCTCAGCACCGATTACACAACTTGAACTTGGGTCCCCCCCCCGTCCCTAGACGCTTGTGGCTACTTCCTCATGGCTTCTGTTACCACCTTTGGTCTTGGGGGTACTGAGGAAGGGAGGGAAGCCTGGGCTCACAGTGTCCCACTCAGCCCTTGAGGTATCAGAGGCCTGTGAGGCCCATGGCCTTGCCAGGTTGCTCCAGGGGGGCAGGGAGTGGGGCTGCGGGACACCATGTGTTGCCCACTCTGGCACTGGTCAGGCCTGCCCAGCCCTGGCACTCCTAGAGCAGTCTTTGGTTCCCCTTGGCTCCGCCATCCTTCCCTGATGGGAAACGAAAGATTAATTTTCTCCAGCCCAACAGGATAATTACTAATACTAATTAGACATAATTACTTGAATTTGATACACTTATTTCTCGTCAGAATGGCAGCAAAGCTCAGGCAGACCAAGTGACATATGTAGACCAGAATGTAGGGTGTCGGGCCTGAGCCAGGAAGGAAGACGAGCAGGTCCTAGCAGGCCAGGTCATAGAGGTCCAAGAGACTGCGAATGCCCACACTCCCGCCAGCTCCTGATGTGTGCTGGGACAAACCTGTGGCCCCCTGCATTCACGGGGCAGAAGAGGCTGGGAAGGCTAGGCAGGCCTGCTTCTTGAGGCATGGAAGAGTGCAAGATGCCTGGCCCCCACTGGGTGAACCCCAGGCCCTGCTTATGTTTGGGTGACCCTCCTGGAGCAGCCCTGTTCTTAGGACGGTGTTAGGGGAGGTCCTCCTGCCTCAGCCTCTCAAGGGCTGGAATTACAGGCACACATCACCACGCCCACATGAGGTATTTTTGGGCAGCTCCCCACACCCGGCTCCTCCTGGGTCTGATCTTCCCCTCACCGCCCCGCCAGGTGCCCCCCACTCCGCCAGCAGCGCATCCCTGCACTCTGAGCACGCCCTCAGCAGCTCGGCCTGGGCAGGTCCGTGCCCCGAGGGGCCGCACCAGCGCTCTTGCTCCGTCTCCAGCGCCGACCAGTGGAGCACACAGCACCCTGGTGAGTGGGGGCTCTCCCACCACTGCCTCTGTCCCTCCCACAGCCACCAAGTGAGGCTTCAGGCCATCTCCCCCTTCTCACCCAGTCCTGTGCAGGGGCCCGCCTCTGCGGCCCCTCCCCCCGGGCAGCCCCGATGGCACTCTGCAGCCCCATCAGCCCCCCGCGCTGTCAGCTCATCAGCCTCTCGGTGGGGAGCAGGGATGCGGCTGAGTGGGGAGGGCTCCATGCTACATGAAGGCAGCGAGCCCTCCGTGGAGAGGGGTCCCCAAAAGGCCCTTTCCAGCCCCGCTTTCCGCGGAGAGGCCAGCCCTCTCTGAGCAGGTTCAGAGGCCACCTGCCTCCATCACCCCCTCACCTGCTTTCTGGGCTCTGCATCTTCTTCCCGTGTTTGCCTCCTTTAGTTTCTCTCTGTTCCCCTCACCCCGCGTTTGGACTCTTGGCCACAGTTTCTGAAGGCTGAAAAGGGGTGGGGACAGCTCTCCTCTCCTGTCTCATCCCTAGTGGCCAGGGAAGGTGCAAAGACCAGGAGGTACCCCTTGGTGTCACCTGACCCTAGTGACAGGAAGTGGGCAGTGGCTCAGGCAGAGACAGGCTGGTCCCCCACCGTGACCCCAGCCCCCTCCCAGGGGTTCACAGGCACCTCACGGCGCTGCCAGGCTGCCAGTGTCTGTCCCACCGGCGTCAGGAAGCAGAGCTGGGGGTCCTCCGTGGGGTCCCTGGCCTTGGAGAGCCCCTCTGTTGAGTCTGGAAGGAGGAAGGCAGAGAAGGAGGGAGCGTGTCTGCCTCTAATGAAGTTTGACATTTAGTGGTGAGCGCCGGGCGGGGTGTGGGAGCCGGAGCTTGATTAGCGCGCTCTAATTGACAGTAATTAGGCAGCTCCCTGATTGTTTCTAATTCTGCTATTAATTGTGAGGAGCGGGGAGTGTGATTGAGGATAAATTTGGTGCGGAGCTGCTGGGGCTTTGGCTCCCCATGAGCTGCCTGGGCCACCTTCCACCCCTCCAGGCCGTGAGGGGCCTATTCCTACTCCCTTCCCTCTGCTCTTCCCTCCGCCAGCGCACAGGGAGCTCGGGATTGGGAGCCTGGCACCCCTGACCCATCTAGGGCAGCCCAGCCGCGGTGAGCCGGCTCAGCCCTCTCTGTGCCCTGTGCCCACCCCACCTGCCCTCTTCCCACACCTCTCCACTCTCCCCTCCCAGCGGGTGGCACAGCTGACGTGCTCAGTTCCAGCCCCAAGCTGGAACCTCCCCCATCTCCCCACTCCAACCGGAAGAAGCACCGTTGGAAAAAGAGCACCGGAAACCCCCGACCAGACGGCCCCAGCAGTGCTGCCGAAGGTTAGGGGGGCCCAGAGGGCAAGTGGGCACAGGAGGTGGGCAGTGGGACCTGGGCACAGTACTCCCAAAATAGCAGTGCCTTGTTACTGATTAGGTGGATGAAACACTTATAGGAATCATCTCTGATAAAACAAACTCCGTGACACAGACCTCTTTCAGTAATTTAGACCCAGGAGCTCGGACAAGTTCTGCTTTCTTTCTGTTCCGCTGTAAGCGTGTGTCTGTCCTTCTTAGAGTTGGGCACAGTGGGTTGCTACCATCGCTCCTGCAAGACTGGCTGGCGGGACCTGTGTCCTGTGTCTCTTGCATCACCCAGAAGTTTGTGAGTGCTGGGGACATAATAGGTGCTCACACATGTGTGAGCCGAGTGAGTCACCTGTCTCTGGTAGGCGAAGGCTCTCTGGACCTCCGCTGACCCTGTGCTACCCAGGGCCCCACCCCACAGTGATGTTTAAGGTGGTTGGTTTCTTCATTTCTCCATTCCACGTTGACAGGAGGGTCAGCAGTGGGTTCAGGCGAATGGAGGTCAGCTTTTGACATGCTGGTGCCTCCGCATCCTGGCACAGGGCATCCGCCGTGGTCCAGGGAACCAGGGCCTGTGGTGATGGAGCAGCGGCATGTGTGGCCCGGGGCTGGGGGTGAGGCAGGGGGAGGTGCAAGCCTGGCAGCCAGGGAGGGCAGCAGTGCTGGCTTTGTGCATGTGAGGTGGCAGTTCCGTTAAGGGTCCTGAGGCAGGAGCCAGGCCCAGGAGGACTTCAGAGCTGTCGCTGTGGAAGAGGTGAGAAGCTGCAGGCAGAGGCACAGTGAGGGTTTCCAAGCAGAGGTGGCCTGGCAGATCTCGTGGCATACCCAGGGCCTCCCCAGAGGTGCCTGGGTACTTTTCCAGCTGCCTGTTAGCAGTGGTCCACCCCTGGGGCAGTGACCCCTGGGTACAATTTGTATCGCTGCCTTCGGGTCCCGAGGCAGCAGAGCTTGGAAGAGCTTTGTCACAGTGCTTGGGGTCACCGCTCAATCCCCGTGCTTGTCACTACAGATATCTGTGGGTCCCCATTGGCTCACAGGCCCCAGCTCCTGAAGCAAATGTCTCCTCTTCGCCCACCCACTTGCCCTTCCTGCCTGCTATGCCAGGGCGGTGGGGGAGGGGCCCGGCTCCCAGGAGCCCCGCACTGACGCCGTCAGGAATATTGGGTTTAATGAGCTGCAAAATGAGGCGGCTGCAGCTGACATGTACGGATGGTGCCCACACCCACCTCCCTCTCCCGGCCCTGCCTTCCGGCGCCCCAGCACATACTTGCTCTTCCTTCTCCTGGAGGCCCCCCAGCTGGGTCTGGACCCGGCCTGACAGTGCCAGGGAAGCCAAGACCTCGGGTCCCCCGCTTTCCCGGGCTCCACAGGTGGTTAGGAATGGAGGTTTATGAGCTCACGCTAGTCACTGCCTCCCTGCTTACAAGTTGTGCTGGACAGCATGGCCCTGGGGGCCAGGCAGACACACTTGGGGAGGACAACGTTGTGGCATGTGCCCTGGGCAAGGGTGCCAACCATCAGCCTGATGGTGTCAATCCACCCCCCTCACACACAGAGGCAGAAGAGTCCTTCGAGTTCGTGGTGGTGTCCCTCACTGGGCAGACGTGGCACTTCGAGGCCTCCACAGCTGAGGAGCGGGAGCTGTGGGTACAGAGCGTGCAGGCCCAGATCCTCGCCAGCTTGCAGGGCTGCCGCAGCGCCAAGGACAAGGTTGGCACGGGGTGGCCAGGCCTGCCTGGAGCACTGCTGGGGGGAGCGGAGGGGCCTGTGACTGAACCCTTTTCCCCACTGTGTGGCAGACCCGCCTGGGGAACCAGAACGCAGCCCTGGCCGTGCAGGCCGTCCGCACCGTGCGTGGCAACAGCTTCTGTATCGACTGCGATGCCCCCAGTGAGTGCCAGGCTGGTGCTCCGGGACCGGGGCCCTCAGAGAGCAGAGCGTTGCATGCCGTGGGGAGCAGGGAGGAGGCCTTACCGGTCAGCCCCCTCCCAGCGGCCTGCCCGCCCCATCCTCCTCCCTCTCCTTGCCTAGATCCCGACTGGGCCAGCCTGAACCTGGGTGCCCTGATGTGTATCGAGTGCTCGGGGATCCACCGCCACCTGGGGGCTCACTTGTCCCGGGTCCGCTCTCTGGACCTGGACGATTGGCCCCCAGAGCTGCTGGCTGTGATGACGGCCATGGGCAACACCCTGGCCAACAGCGTCTGGGAGGGGGCCGTGGACGGCTATGCCAAGCCGGGGCCTGAAGCCTGCAGGTGAGCCGCTGGGGCGGGGCCGGGAAAGACGGCCGGGCAGGACGTTGGGAGAGCTCAGTGTCCGTTGCTTTGCTTGGCAGTGGGCCCCCAGGGTGTCCCTCCCCTTCTGGTGCCTGTCACTCAGGCACCTCACAACAGCAGGCCTTTTCTCGGCCGTTATCAGCAGGTTGGGGCCAGTGCCGGGCGCAGGCGTGGGCCCCACCTCCGCGCTGTGTGAGGCCTGGGCCCGCGCTGGTAGATGGGGAGAATGGGCGGCAGATAGAGCCACCGTGGCCCCCCGCCCCGGCCTCCGTCTGCTTTGTCCCCGCACTGCCAGTCGGAGAGAGTTCAGACAGCCTGATAACCCAGCCCGGGAGCCGTCTGGAGTCTTCCTGCCCTCCTGGCCTTGGCGTCCCCATGGTGCCCGTGGGGCTCTTTCCTCGCCATGTCCCTGCTTTTCTCTTCCCCCCGTGCTCTTTATCTCACTCGTGGCCCACTGAATGCCCACTGTCCCTGGGGCTTTTCTCATCTCTGCACCTTTGCTCGCATCTCCTGCTGACTCCCCTCGCCTCTAAGCAGCCCCCTGGCCCCTGGGACCCCAGTGGCTTCTTGGGCTCACCCCCAACCCACCTGTGCTTGCAGAGAGGAGAAGGAGCGTTGGATCCGCGCCAAGTACGAGCAGAAGCTCTTCCTGGCCCCGCTGCCCGGCTCGGATGTGCCGCTGGGCCAGCAGCTGCTCCGGGCTGTGGTGGAGGACGATCTGCGGCTGCTGGTGACGCTGCTGGCCCACGGGTCCAAGGAGGAGGTGAACGAGACCTATGGAGACGGCGACGGGCGGACGGCCTTGCACCTGTCCAGCGCCATGGCCAACGTGGTCTTCACACAGCTGCTCATCTGGGTAAGTTGGCTGCTCCTGCCCCACCCGGCCTCCCTCTCCCTCCTACCCCAAATCCGGCCCCTCTGTGCCCACACCCTGCCGACTGCCCACACTCTCTCTCCCACAGTACGGCGTGGACGTGAGGAGCCGGGACGCACGGGGCCTGACGCCGCTGGCCTATGCCCGCCGTGCCGGCAGCCAGGAGTGCGTGGACATCTTGATCCAGCATGGCTGCCCGGGGGAGGGCTGCGGCCTGGCGCCCACGCCCAGCAGGGAGCCTGCCAACGGCCCCGGCAGCTCTACTGAGCTGCACCGCAGCCCCAGCCTCCTGTGAGGCCCAGGATGTGAGCAGAGGGGCCCAAGGGACTCCATGGCCTACGACTTTCCTCCCTGCAGGCGCTGAGGGAAACAGAGGCACAGAAACAGGGCCATGCGAGGAGGGGAGGAGGTCGGAGGAGCCGAGGAGAGGTGTGCATGCACTCCTCCGCAGGCAGGAGGGCAGCGGTCGGGCCTTGGCACTTTGGTGCCATCGAGAGGGGACAGGACCCTTTGGAGGTGCCCGTGAGGAGAGGGGGGCAGGGCCTCTCCCTCCTCCAGACCCCCACCCCTCGTGCCAGCCCCGCAAGCCTTCCTTCCTCCCCGATGGGGAAGGGCCAGGCACAGGATGGGGTGCTGGATGAAAAGACTGGGGCCAGCAGGGCTCCCGTGTAAACTTTGTACATTGGAGTATTTATGTTTGTGTACATACTTGGTGTGCGCGTGTGAGGAGCCAATAAAGCAGACTGTGTGTGTGGCCTTGTCTCCCCTAGAGCCTCTGTACCCTTCCAGGAAGGGACACCCTTTGTCTCTGCTCTTCCTGTCTCCCAGACCTTTTCATCTCTCCCCGAGCCTGGGTCCCCAGGTGTCCTTCCTCCCCCGCAGTCTGGTCTTGATCTCTTTTCCTCTTCTCTTCTCTCTTTTTGTCCCTTGTTGGTTTTGTGAGACAGGGTCTATGTAGTCCAGGCTGGCTTCAAACTTAAACTATGTAGCCCAAGTTGGCCTCAGACTTGGTGGTGATTCTCCTGCTTCAGCCTTCCAGGTGCTGGGATTACAGGTGGGCACTGCCACACCCAGCTGTGCTTGAGTTCCTGCAGCCCCCCTTGCAGGGGTGGGGTTGAGTTTCTCCATGAACCTGGTGAACCTGACCGAGGAGGTGGAGCCCCCGAGCCCTGCTGGGTCCTGCCTTCTGGCTGGCTCCCCGCTCACCACAAAGCTTCCTGCGGTCTTCAGTGTCCTCCCGGGGAGCCTCCTGCTTCACTCTCTGCTGGTCAAAGTGCACTCGAGTCCGGGAGGGGCCCACACGGCTGGACATGCAGGCAGAGCCTTGCAGCAGAACAGTTTGGAGGGCACCGCAGGACAAGGTGGAAGATGCAGACCTAGGCAGTGCTGGCGGCAGGGGTTTGCTGGTGGCAGGAGAGCCCGAGTCCCTCTTGCTTTTTTCGTGCCCCTCCGTTATTCACAGAAGACCTGGGGACCTCTCTGTCCTGGTTTCTGAAGGACAAGACCTTGATACAGTTGGGTCCTGGCTGTTCTGTGAACCCTGCCTTTGGCTACTTTGCTGGTGGCCCACACTTTCTGTGACCCCTTGGCTTTGTGGCAGGTGTGGGAAGTGGTGCGCTCTGTGGGGCTTGCTTACGTGTGGGTAAATAACCAAGGAACACTGTTCAGAGAGGAAAGCAATTTTATTTCTTTGTCCGCGTCCCCTTTTGCAAAGCTGTGAGTGCAGAGGTGGGGCACAGGTGTGTGGGACTCTGTTCCTGAACTTGGAATATGCCAGTGGCAGTTGTCCTGGACTCCTAAAACCCAGCTACCTGGGCAGCTGAGTCCTGCAGGCCCACGTTAGGTGGCTGCCCAGGGGACATGGAGTCACACAGCCTCTGGTCCAGCCCTGCTGAAGGGACAACAGCGCCTGTCATCCTCGACCCCTGCCTGGCTCATCTCAAAAGCGCCTGGCCCTGTGGGTGCTTTGCCAGGGCAGCAGAATTCCCAACCCTGCTGAAATGCAGCAGGGGACCAGAGGCCACCTACCCTGGACCTGTGTCCTCTCCATCGCTGACCAGTCACCACTGTGGGCTGCTGTGAGGGGTTGCCAACACCAGGCAGGAGGAGGAAAGGCCAGGGAGAGGTGATCTCGGTGTCACGGCTTGCTTTAGTGGATGAAGCACTGGCTACTTCCACCCTGGGGTCGTGGCCTTGGTGGCGGTGGGGAGGTTGGCCAGGTACTTGAGCCCTGCCCTGGTGCCCTTGTTCCTGGCTTTCCCTGCCTCCTCCCTAGCCTGCCTGTTTTCTCAGTGGCCACATTTCCCACTCCCCCGCTGAGTACAGGTCCTGTTCTCTCGTGAGAGGCCCTGTCACCACAGTATGATACCAGCTGCAGTGGGTTTTGTGACAGTCCTCACCACCTGCTGTATTCTCAGAGCCCTGTCCAGGGTTGATTTTGCCCAGCAGTACAGATGCTCTCATCTGGCTCCTGGCTCCGTGGTCTTCCCTGCCATGCATGCCCTTCCGGGACCGTGGGCTGTGGTCCTCTGAGCCCATTCTGGTCCGTAATAGAAAATACTGTGGTAGCTCAACTTCCTGTTAGAAGAGGGAGGTAGCCAGTTAATGCTGGGAGGGTGGAAACTTTCTAAGGAGCTCACAGTGGGCCTGTGGGAGCCCCAATCTTGTCCCAGCCACTTACAGGACAGGTGACATAACCACAACTAAATGAGGGTCACCAGTTTCATTTCCCTTTAATACCCACAAGAGTGAATCTCACCCTAGAGCCAGCCAGTGCTCCCCAAGGGAAGGCAGGGCCTACCGAGAACCTACCAAGAAATGGGGCTGTTTGCGGGTCAGGGCACAGGGACTGGGCAGGAGCGGGAACACGGAGGCCGAGCAACTTCCATGGAGATGTTTGTGTGTCCTTGTACCGCAGAGGACGGTCGCTGCCCACCCCAGAGCAATGACAGAATAAGCTGTGGCCGAGGACGGAGGAAACAGACCTCTCCCAATCCGTCCGAGGGTGACAGAGAGACAGACTTATGGCTCCATATATACAAACTTTACACAAAATAAATAAGGGGTCCGCCTAGCTGGAATGTCCTGGACCTCACTCACTGGAAGCTGTTTGGGGCACTAGACAGAGTCCTTCGGGCCCCAGATGTTCTGTGACCCCACCAATACCCACCCCGGTGACTGCCAGGGTCCCTGGGTCCTCAGAATCTGAGCCCTTGGACCTGAAGCTCCAGTCCTGAAGGCCTCTGGAATGACTGAGGCCAAGCACCCACATTTCCAGCCTGGCTAGGGTAGAGGGCACCCACATCTCCAGCCTGCTAGGGTAGAGGGCACCCGCATCTCCAGCCTGCTAGGGTAGAGGGCACAGCTGGTCTCTGGGCTCAGAGCCTGCCCCTGCACCCAGCAGGTCGGGGCCCAGTCCTTCAGGCCATGGTCCCCAGGTGTCAGGGCCGGGCCCCCTGCTCCATCTGTTGGTGCTGGCTGCGCAGGGCAAAGCGGTTGACGTGCACGGGTATGGGCACCACGATCTTGGGGTTTCTCACAGGCTCCCCAGAGCGGCTGCTCACGTTGCCAGCCTTGATGCGCTTCCACTTGGCCCGGCGGTTCTGGAACCAGATCTTGACCTGCACCTCGCTGAGCTTGAGGGCGTGGGCGATCTGGGAGCGCTCGGTCAGGCTCAGGTACTTCTTGCAGTGAAACTCCTTCTCCAGCTCCAGAAGCTGCTCACTGGTGAAGGCTGTGCGGCGTCTGCGGCTCTTCCCCCCCGGTGCCGCCACCCCCGTGGCCACGGGCGCCCCTTCCTCGGCTCCAGTCCCCAGGCTTCCCTTGAGCTTGGGTTTAGGTCCCAGAAGGGCCCCAGGGACCCCTGCAGAACCATCCAGGAAGCTGTCATCCTCACTGTCACCGGCGGAGCCCTCTTCCTCCTGCTCACTGCCTGCGGGGTCCCCAGCAGGAGTCTCCAGCTTCTCCTCATCAGAGCTGTATACCTTCACCTCAGCTGCAGGGGGAAACCAAGGGACAGGGACAGCAGGAAGCAGGAGGGGTCAGAGCCAGGTGGGGACAGGAAGAGGGGCAGGGGAGACAAAGCGTGGGGAGAAAGGCATTAGAAGCACAGATCTGTTATGGAGAAGTGGGGGATTATGTGCAGGGACCACCTCAGCTCCCCCCAGCCCCACCTCATTCTCTGCAGCTTCCTGCAAGCCCAGGATCACGACTTGGGTGGGTCCCGTGTTTGCACAACACCTCCAAACCCTGGTCTGTTACCCCAGGAGGAAGCTATCCATCTTCCGGAACCTGCATCTGGCCCAGTTGCCAAGAGCTATTTCCTGGCTCGGGCTCTGGGTCCCCCGTTTCCTCTGCTGCTTATTTCCCGATGGGACCTTCAGGGTGCTCTAGTCCTACCCCACACAAGTCTGAATCCAGGAAATTCAAAGGACCGAGGAGTCAGACGTTTCCTGGACACCCACCTTCAGAATCCCACCCTCCCCACCTGCTGCCGGGGGCCGAGCCCAGCGCCTCCACCGCTGAGCTGCACCTCTGGCCTTTTTATTTCTTTTGAGACCTTTTATTTCTCTTATGTAGTTCAGGCTGACCTTGAACTCACAGTGTGGCCCTTGGTGTCCTCAAACTCAGGCCATCCTCTCACCTTGGCTTCCTGAGGGCTGGGCTTACAGGTCTTGGGCACCTCGTCTAACTCTCCTCCATTCTTAACCAGACCACGGGTTCCCAGCTGTGTGCCACCCCCTCGTCTGCGGCTGGACTTTCCTCCCGGTTTCTCAGCCTGGGGTCCACTCCTAGTCCCAATGCTCAATTTTAAAATGACCTCTTTCCAATTTCCCCTGCCCTGGTCACCAACCCTAGCACTGGAGACAGCGGCCTCTCAGGGTCTGGGGCTCAGGGCCAGCCAGGGGATTGGCAGGGACATGGGGACAGGAGAAAGCAGCAGCAGAAGCATAACAAGGGCCACAAAATGGCAAAAAAGAAATTTAGGCTCATTTAGTAGAAGTCTGATTATTTATAATCACAGGCATTTAAACATTTTAATCCATACATAATTCTAAATCTTAACTCAGCCTTTGGTTTTCATCTTATGCACAGATATGCTTGATGAGACTGCAGAAAGCACATTACAAAGGCTTTCAGTGTCGGGGCTGCACAGACTCCCTTGTTTTCTGCCCAAAGGAAATAACAGGAACTCGAAAGATAGGAAGGAACAAAAGGACAAATTGGGCCATGTAGGGTGTGCCTGTCATCCTGCCACTCAGGAGGCTGAGGCAGGATGATCACCACATTCATGGCCAGTCTAGATTACAGAGCAAGACCTTGAACCAAACAATACCAAAAAAGTCAAGCATGGTGGCCTATAATCCCAGCACTCAGGAGGCTGAGGCAGGAGAATTGCTGCAAGTTTGAGACCTGCCTGGGCTGCTACATAAGTGAGCTCAAGGCCTACCTGCACTACATAGTGGGACCCTGTTTCAAAAACAATCGAACAAAAGATAAACCAAGAAGGCAAGTTGTGTCCTCTGCGGTTATGAGCTCCTCGTGGTTGTGGTCATGCCTGCTCCTGCACCAGGTTACAGGTGTCCTCTTTAGAGGACCTTGATGTCACCCTTCACCCCTCCCCCTCATGCTCCACACCCTGGTCCCCTGCAGCTTCTCTCCTGGCCTCCTCTCTTCACCTGTCCCAGCTCCTTCCCTACGGCCCCTTTTCTTTCCCGTTCTGGACACCAGTCTTCCCCGGGGCCCTGCTCAGCTGGCTCCTGGCCCCCTCCGGGTCCTTTCTGTGCAGCCAGGCTGCCCCTGGCCCCTTCTTGGACCGTGACCCCTGAGCATCCCTTCTTCCCTGCTCTGATTCATCGGCTGCTACAAACACTCGACCCCTGGATTCATCATTCTTCTGGTGACCACTTCTAGCACTCAAGCCCCACTGAGGCAGGGTTTGAGATGTATATTATCCACGCCATATCCTTGGGATCTCCAGCCTCCAGGGAGGACCTGGGATGGGAGCAGCCTGGACACAGCAACGAGGAACTCACAGTCACACATGCCAGAGCACATGCCATGTCTCCTTGTTCTTTTTTTCTAAGAAAGGAGGAAAGTTCTTATTTTGGCTCACAGTGTGCAGAGGTTTCGGTCTGTAGTCGGCTGCTCCTGTGAAGGGTAGCCTAGCAGAAGGCATGGCAGAGCCTGTTCTTTTTCTTGCTGCTGCTGTACTGAGGCAGGGTCTCACTGTGGAGTGCAGGTTGGCCTTGAACTTGCTTAGGTAGTAGCTCAGACTGGCCTCAAACTCAGTGTGATCCGCACAGCTGGAAATTGTGGCGAATACTTGTCATCCCAGCACTGGAGAGGCTGATGCAGGAAGACTGCAGTGAGTTCAAGACTAGCCTGAACGACATAGGAAGACCCTGCCAACTTCTGTGTACACCATCCCCCTCTCATTTATTTATTTATTTATTTAGGCCCTGGGGATTAAACCCAGGACATTTGCACTGAGCTACACCTTCAGCCTTTTTATAAAAAAAATTATTTTTGAGATAGGTTCTTATAATTCACAAAGTTGCCCAGAGTGGGGTCTTCCTGTCTCAGCCTCCCAACGTGCTAGAATTACAGGCATGGGACACCACACCCAGCAGTGCTAAGACCCATGCCTTTTCTTTCCATCTCTGTCCCTTCCCTTTCTGAACCCCTCCTGAGATTCCCCCACTCCTGCCCAGTGCGGTACTCACAAGACACCCCGTGAACCGGACTATCCGTCTCTCCCACAGCCCCGGGACACCCACAGAGGAAAGCTGGGTCTTAGCACCTCAGCTGCTGACAGAAATGAAGGACAGTCCTGCTGCCACCACCAAACCCTCTGGCTTTAATTTTTAAAACACACCTTGTAGTAAAGAGCCACAGAATAAGCCACACACACACCCGTGAAGCCTCGTGCCAACGGCACGGTATTTTAAACAGTACTAAAAAGACAGAACTGGATTCCGGGGCTCACTCGGGGGATGAAAGCATTTACTGCAGCGCAGGCAAGAGAAGGTCCATAAATCTAGGCTGGCGATGACTGAGATGGGCTTCCCACTCCGGAATCTGGCACAGCCCCCAAGACCCTCATCCATCACTGTCACAACAGAGCTGATGCCACCCTCTGAGCCACGCCCAGAGCCGCAGAGCAGCAAGGCTAGCATCGCTCAGGGCTTCTTACCCAGGTGCCCAGGGAGCGGCGGGCGCCCACCACTGCACCTCTGTGATCCCCACAGGAGGACTCACTTAGCCATCGGGACAGAGACCTGGAGAGCCCAGGCATCCAGGCCTTGGAGGACAACATGCAGGACCATGAGTGAGACCATGAGGACAGGCCTGGGGGCGGAGGATGGGCTAGGGCAGGCAGAGGCAGGGCCCGGGCTGGGCTCCAGAGGGCTCGCGAAGGGGCAGAAGAGAGAAGACGTGTGAGCGGGGCACAGTGAAGACGCTGAAAATTTTCAAGAAGGGAAATAGAAATTAGAGAGAGGAAATTGGGAAAAAACCAAAGACACTTTTTAAAAATACCGCCATAGCTAGGTGCGTTGGTGCTTGCCTGTGATCCTAGCACTTAGGAGGCTGAGGCAGGAGGATTGCTGTATGTTTGAAGGCAGCCTGGGCAACACAGGGAACCTGACCACCATCACCCCCACACTGATGCAGTTGGGGCCAAGCCAGATGCATATGCCAGTCAGTGGCCCTTTGCTGCCCCAGCAGGGGGAGCACCAAGGACACCCCACTGTGGCAGGGATGGGGACAAGGGAGAGGGGACAGGAGACAGGACATCCCCAGCACCAGGAAGGGAGAGCCGCCCTCACAAACCCAGCTGCCTGCTGTCTCCCCTGACTTAACGGGGAGCAGAGCAAACTATTTTCTCTCAGCTCATTCACAATATCCACGCGACAAATAATGACCCAAAATTGTCTTTAGAATTTTGTCCTCTGATGGAAGTGTCAACTGTTTTTAATAAAACTTCTATTTGCAAAATCTGCTTCAGAGGAATTGGACTCGGTGTTGCTGTTGGCTGATAAGAACCAAAATACGGACGGACCGAAGACCGGACGTCTCACAGGAGAATAGGGTTCTAGCGAGAACGCCTTTGGCAGAAGGAAAATGCTGAAGTTGAAAACGATTCCGCTGAGCCAGACAGCCAGAAAGGTCCCACCCTAAAAGTGTGGGGCTGGCGTTCCTGGTACCAAGAAGATGCTCCCTGGGCCTGGCGGCACTCGCCTGTAATCCCAGCCCTCTGGAGGCTGAGGCAAGATCACTGTGAGATCAAGGTCAACCTGGGTCACATGGTGAGTTCAAGTCCAGCCTGGAATAGACAAAACCCTGTGTCAAAAAAAAAAAAAAAATGGGGTATGGTTGAGGCAGGAGGGTCACCTAGAATTCAAGGCCAACCTAGACTATGGAATGAGGCTTTGCCTCAAACTGCCCCCCAAAAGGGGAGCCCACCATTCATTCTCCAAAAAGATTACAGTTGCCACGGTTCCTGTTCCTCATTCATCATCACGGTCAGTGGAGCTTTTTTGCGGCTCTTCTCTAAGACACTTCTTTGTCCCATCTCTGTGATAAGAGCTCATTTTTGGGTGGTTCCACACTGACCCCTCCCCAGCCTCATGCCTGGCACTGTGCCACCTTTGGTGTGTGACCAGGGGCACTCGCTTTTACCCTCTCTCTGCTCTTCCCCATCCTGCTCTTCAGATCAGCATAACATTTCCTCTCTGCCACCGCCCAGAGACCCTTCCAGCCTGGTGGCAAGAGCAGGTGATCCCTGCCAGGCCACAGCCCACAGCTCCTTTCATGGTATCACTGACGTGGCCACAGCCAAGAGCGCCAGCGCGTGACCTCTAACTTGCCTTCTTTGGAGATGGGATCTCATTATATATCCTAGGCTGGCTTTGAATTTGCGGCGATCCTCCTGCCTCAGCCTCCCAAGTGCTTGGATTTCAGGTATGCACCACCGTGCCCAGGTTTCATGATCTCTAACCTTTCAAAATATTTTTCACATGTCATATTTTACCTTGAAGCAACTCACTGAAGCACGGCACAAACGCCACTGTTGTGAGTAACAGGAGACTTCATAATCCACTTTTCAGATGAAGAAACACCAGAGGTTAAGAAAGGTTAAAAATGACTTCCCTGAGTCCCACAGCTAGGGGCCTTGCCCGTCTTTGGAATCTTGGTCTCCCAAATCTCCTGCTAATGCGCCTGTAATCCCAGCACTCAGGAGGCCAAGGCAGGAGGATGGCAGTGAGTTCAGGGCCAGCCTGAGCTTTACGGCGAGACCCCGTCTCAAAAATTCCAAAATAAATAAAATTTGCCATGAGAGCGGCCTCCCTCACCAACTTCGCCTGACCTGTAAACAAGCTATTTTCTCCTACTTTCTCTTCCTGCCCTTACCAGTGTATGCTATGTAATCATCTTGTCAGTGTTACTTTTAGTTGGGAAATATATTTTCTAAGTTTAAAAATAACATTGGCAGTTAGGCCATGCCTAAATCCCGGCTATTGAGAGGCTGAAGCAAAAGGATCCAAGTTCTAAGCTGGCCTGGCTGACTTAGTGACACCCGGTCTCAACCTAAAAAATAAAAAGGGCCAGGACTGAAGTCTGCTGGAAGAATGTTCCAATGCTGTAAAAATAATAAATGGATTTTAAAGCTTGCTAAACTATAGAAACAGCTGGACAGTGTCATCTGGCTTTTTTTATCATCAGTACTAGGGAGTGAGCTCAGAGCCTCCTCACTGAGCTGTATTTCCAGCCGCTGATTTTTATTCTGAGACAGGATCTTACTAAATTACTAAATTGCCCAGGCTGGACTCAAACTTGTCATCCTCCTGCCTCAGCCTCCCAAGCAGCTTACGGGATAGTAGAGCTCTTTCTTTCTGTGCAGGAATCAGCAAAGAGCCCACTTCTTAGACGGGCTGGAAAGTTCAGACACTTCATCTCCTTCGGTTTCCTCCTCACATGCCTGGCTTCAGCCCCTCACCCCAGCCTGGCGGCCTGTCCTCAGCTCCTAGGCAGGCCAGGGGGACGCTCTGTGTTCCCACTTAGTACTACTCCCTAATCCCACAAGGAGATGGGGCCACCGCTTGTCCTTCTTGCTGGGGGAGGCAGACTCTGCTCTTCACTTCTGCTCAGTCACAGGCTCCGCCCCGGATTTGGCTGGCCTGTCAATCACACCTCCCTCACTGCCTGACCACATGACCCGGCTCTGACCAATCACAGCATGCTATCTGCTAGAGACCTCAGTAGTCCTGAACTCACCACGAACTCACCACGCAGCTCAGGCTGGCCTTGAACCCCGGGTCTTCTGCCTTAGCATCCTCACTATTTGCATGTGAGGCAGTCACAGGAATCAGTAAATGTCCTTTTCGCCTAAATTAGTGGCAATAGCTCCCCGACTCCGAGGCCAGAAGTCTCGAGGATCATCCCTACAGATCCTCCATCCAAACCCACCCCTCTCTTTAGTGCAATTATTGAGTAACAACACCCCAAATCCCACCAGTTTGAAATTCATTTGAGCTCTTAAAAATCTCCTGAATCAAGCTGGGTGTGGTGGCTCACTTCTGCAATCCCAGCACTCAGTGGCCTGAGGCAGGAGGGTCATTAAGAGTTTGAGACCAGGGCTGGGGATTTAGCTCAGCGGCACAAGTGCCTGCCTTGTAAGCGCACAGTCGTGAGTTTGATACCCAGTACCAATTAAAAAAAAAAAAGAGTTTGAGACCAGCCTGGGCTACACAGTGAGTTTAAAACTACATGGTAAGACCATATCTCAGATAAATAAACAAACAAAAAACCAACCAAATAAATCTGAATTCACCTGAATGTGAATTAGTTTAATCTGGGAACTTTGCTCCTAATATCAAATGGAGACCAGACATAAAAGAGAGCAGGGAGCCAGGCCTGGTAGCGCACACCTGCAATACCAGCACTCAGAAGGCTGAGGCGGAAGGATCTCTGTGAGTGTGAGGCCAGCCTGAACTGCATAGTGAAACCTTGTCTCAAAAGAAGACCAATTGGGGCTGGGGATTTACCTCAGCAGCATAAGTGCCTGCTTTGCAAGTGCAGGGTTGTGAGTTTGATCCTTGTACAAAAAAAAAAAAGACCAATAATAATAGCAATAATAAGCAGGGCTTGGTGACTCACGCCTGTAATCCCAGCACTCGGGAGGCTGAGGCCAGAGGATTGAGTTCGAGACCAGCCTGGGCTACAAAGTGAGCTCAAGGCCAGCCTGAACTGCACATTGAGACCCTGTCTCAAAAAAGACAAATGTATCACAGGGACCAGCGCCTGCCTGGCAAGCACAAGTCCTGAGATTGATCCCTGGTACTCAAAAAAAAAAAAAAAAGTATTACAGTAAAAGTCACACTGCCACTTATTCCCCCCCAAATCCTCCTCCTCACTTGGTGCTCACTCAGCCCGTGGCTCTGGAGTCCTCTTTCAGGAACATCTGTAGTTGTGCTGTCCTGGGTACCTCGACTGTTCTGGATTGACTCAAAACGCTTACCGTTCAGTGTGACTCGGGGAGAGAGCCACAAGTTTCACAGCGCTGGACCTGGGCAGTCAGGCAGGCGAGGAGCGAGGACACCACCAGCTTCCACCCATGGCGCTAGGTAGCAGCGGTCACTGTGTCTGATCAGCCCTCACAGAGATACTTGGGAAAGACTTCCAGAACGTGTCAGAAAGTGGGACAACCCATAGGATAAATGTGCTTGAAGTGAGGATTTGGAGGGGAATTAGTAGCCATGTGTTTTTTACTGCAATAAATACATTTTTTAAAAAAATTTTTTGAGACAGGGTCTTGCTATGTAGTTCAGGTTGGCCTTGAACTCACTTTGTGATCTAAACTGGCCTCCAACTGGAGAAGACCCTCCCGCCTCGGCCTCCTGAGTGTGGAGGTGCCCTTATGCCTGATGAACTTTTTAAAAATTTAAACATGCACTGCATTTCAGTCAAACTTCCCATCTATCTTCATTAGGACACGGTTGCCTTCCTATCCCACGCCCCCATACAGCATGCTCTCCCAGTGGAATTCCCTGGGGGGGCTCACCCACTTCAAGTGCAAGAACAATGACTGTACTTGGCTGGCACCTGTTACTTCCACGACTCTGAGCAAAGGTCCCAGTAGCTGACATGCAACTCAGGTCACTAAGTCCCTCATTTCGGGCCAGGGGAGGCACTGAGATTTTGCCGGCTAGGACTTTGTTCCAAATCATGGAAGAAGAGTGGCACTCAGCTCTGTGGCCCTCTGTCTCGGCCCAAGCCTGTTCTGCCCACTGTGTACCACCACACACATTGCTAAGGTCCAATACAAAGAGTGACAGGGTGTCCCTGTGTAGCCCAGGATGACCTTGAACTCACAGTGATCCTCCTGCCTCAGCTTCCCGAGTGCCAGGACCACAGGCGTGTGCCACCCTGTCTGGCTCTCTCATTTCACATGATGGTTATCGCAGCTGTGGCTCCGGCATCTCCTCCCCAATCTCGGATGGCAAAACCTCTAACACTGTAGGGTCCTGGCCTGATTTCACCTCAATACGCGCACGCAGCCAGCGGCCTCTTCCTCCAGCATCAGGAAGCCCAGACTCGCTCTTGGCTTGGGTCAGGGAGCCTTTTTTTCCAATAAAGAAACCATTGTTAATAAAGGTATCCTTAGAGATGAAAACAGCATTGTAGAACTGGAAATGACCTTGGAGATCACAGATTTCAAACCCCTCATTTTACTAATGACACAAGGTGTGGTTTGGCCGAGGACTCCAGATCACACGCTCCGAATGAGATGCACCCGGCACAAGCACTTCATTCTCCCCTCTCATCTCCTCCTCCCTGCCCTTCAGAGTCACATCTTTCTCCCCAGCTTACAGGTTCCATCTTCTCCATGGCTCTGATTATAACCCCATTTTCTCAACAGGTCACAGTCAAGAAATCTGAGCCAGGCATGGTAACAAACGCCTCTGTAATCCCAAGCCTGGGAGGATGAGGCAGGAGGACCTCCGGTTTGAGCCAAGTCTGGGTAATTTAAAGACAGCGAGATCCCATCTTAAAATAAAGAATAAGAAGAAGGACTGAGCACTTAGCTCAGTGCACAGGCCCTGGGTTCAGTCCCGGAAGAAGGAAACAGAAGCGCAGGAGCAGGAGAGGGACGTGTCCTGGTAGCCCCGGACCCCAGGGGTCTCCGTCTTGGCCAGGGCTGTCTGCTCACAGCAGGGCTCCCTTCCTCACACAGGGACCATGTTGTCCCCTCCGAGGTGGCCACACACAGCGGTCCCTTCCTGGGACAGCTGCGTCTGACCTGCGCAGACCACAGGCGCCCGCCTCTGCACCTTCCTCCTTGTCAGGCAGGCGCACAACCCTGGCCCCTACACAGCCGACGCATTTTTTAGGAAAGACCCATTTTTAGGGGCCCTTCCTATGGCCCCTGCAGCAGTGCCGGTCTGGCCCCTACAGAGACTCGGCCCCCCCACTGCCCAGACACAAGTTACCGCTTCCCACTGCAGCCTGGAACCGAAGTCCTTTCCCACCAAACCCTTCTGTTTCTCATCATTCCCAAGTCCTCTTGGCACATCAATCCTACCTTTTTCTTTTCTTTACTATTTCTAATTCCAAGGGAATGGAGCTGTGCATTTAGCTCAGTGGCAGAAGCACCTGCCCGGCAAGCTCAAGGTCATGAGTTTGATCCCTGGCACTAAAAACTAACAAACAAAAAGACCCTTCGTTTTCTTCCCCCACTGCTTCCGAAGGAGATTTCTCCTCTAGCTTCTGGCTGCAGCATTTATCTCAATACAAAAGCACTTGGCTCACAGTCTAATGTTTCTCCCTCTTTCCAATTAAAATATTTCCCCTTCATGATTCCAGTTACTGTCCCTTCTCCCCAGGACACGCTTCCTGCCCACCTTGCGTCCCCCACCTGTCTCTTCCTCATCAGGAACACGCACCTCTCCCCGTACTTCCACAACTGCCGCTGATACCCCCCACCCTGCATGTTACCTTCACTGTGGCAAAAGACAACATGCACACTGTCCCGAGTCCCATAAAACTGCTTCCTGTCACTCCTGTCTCAACCAGGGGCTCTTTGGGGATTTTGGGGGGGGGGGTTTGAGATGAAATTTCACAATGTAGTCCAGGCTGGCCTTGAACTCACTATGTAGCCCAGGCTGGTCTCAAACTCATAGTGACCCTCCTGCCTCGGCATCCTAAGTGCTGGGATTACAGGTGTGTCACAGTGCTTGGTCTCTTTGGTCTTTTTGTGCTGTAATTTCTTTGGCACTCAGATAAAGTCTCCAGCCTCTTCTCAGAATAATGCTCGTAGGTGTAAAACACAAACACACAAGATTACATGTAAAGCCAAAATAAAATGGAGAGGCATTACTGGGGATTGAACTCAAGGTCTTTGCAGTGAGATGTATCCCCAGCTCTTTATTTATGTATGTATATATGTATGTATGCATTTTTATTTTGAGACAGGGTCTCCCTAAATCGCTAAGCTGCTGAGGCTGCCCCAAACCTGTGACCCTCTTGCCTTAGCCTCCCGACTGGGATTACAGGTGTGCATTACCACATCTGGCTGAAAAGCCTATTCTATAACATACAGCTATCAAACATTTAAAACTGTTCTGTGATGTGATAATGTGTAATTCATTATGCAAGATCTCTCCAAAGACTATAGACTTTATTTTACTTTTTTGGGAGATGGGAGTTGGGACAAGGTCTCACTATGCTGTCCAGGCTGGCCTCGAATTTGCTATGTAGTCCAGACAGACCTCAAACTCACGGTGATCCTCCTGCCTCAGCCTCCTGAGTGCTGGGATCTCAGGCATACTCTACCATACCTGGCCTAAGACTATAGATTTTAAAAATAAAAATATCTGTAATTTTTATCAGTGACAAAATTTGTCACTGATAATTTGTCACATTTGTCACTGATTGGAGCCTACCTTCATAATTAAAGACAGTGTTGGATTTGTGTTAGAAGTTAGAATAAAGATGTAATTTTTCTTTCACCAGCAGTGGACAGATCAGGTCTCTAACATTAAGCTGAGGTCCTCACTTTCGACATGGGATTGAAGACCAAGAATGGAAAGGGACATTAAAAATCATCTGAATTAAAAATGTTTGGTCTGCTGGGCATGGTGTTGCACGTCTGTAATCTCAGCACCCAAGAGGCTGAGGCAGGAAGATTGCTGTGAGTTTGAGACCAGCCTGGGCTACACAGTAAATTCAAGGCCAGGCTGAACTACCTAGTGAGACCCCATCTCAAACAAAACAAAACAATGATAAACAAACAAATACATAAAGTCTGATCCAGAAGAGAAAACCAAAATCTAGACAAGTTACATGATCAACTCTCCCTAAGTATCCTAAACACACCAAACCCATCACAGACACACAATAAAATGTTCCCCGCTAGAAACAGGCACATGGCCAGTGTTACTCCAATGAGTGCAAAACTGAGACTTAAACCCGTGTGTCACAAGCCCTAAATAAATGATCCCTGAAGCACATTAAGGTGACACCACGTTTGCTTTCTCCCTAAACGTCCATACACCAACCACTCACACTGTGTGATCTAGGAAAGCGTCTCCACCCCCTCTGAATTCCTCTCTCTCTCTCTCTCTCTCTCTCTCTCTCTCTCTCTCTCTCTCTCTCCTCACAACAGGCCAGGCTTCTCGGGTTCTACCACAAATGATCCTTTCCTGCTTTTGTCTCCTCAGGAGACATGTATCTTGACAGTCACAAGGGCTACCTGCTCAGAAATTAACTGATGGTCACCCAAAATGCTCCCTAGCAACAATCAGCAGCTTAGCTGGCAGCAATCAGCTCTCCAACATCAGTTTCCCTGGTCTCCTGCATGATTTCTGTTATTGCTACCTGATTCAGAAAGTCGCGATTTTTCTGTTCAGTTTTTAAAAATACTGTTCACAGCACTCCTGTCCCCAAGGCTTGTCCCATCCCATTCTCTCGTCCCCTGCCATGCCCGGCTACAGAGCAGTTTCCTTCTTCTTCCTGAACAACACTGTCTATCCCTGTGTCAGTCCCTCCCTGATTTTCTTACACCTCTGTCAATCCCCAGTTCTTTCACTTTTGCACTCAGCCAGCCCAACCTTTTCCTCCACAAACGAACTGCAGCCCTGCGCACTCCTGATTTCAAGTTTCCCTCTGCAATTCCCCAGGCTCTCGGCACCCTCTTCCAGCCTCGCCTCAGCGACACGAATCTGCACAGCATTTGCACACCACAATCCAGCCTCCCCGACGGTCAGCCAGGACTCACGCGGACCTGCGGAAGCTCCATGCCACCCACCTCCATGCCCACTCCCCTGGAGGTGGGATTCTTCGTTTTCCTGTTGTAGGGAACTTACTACTCTCCTCCCTCCACTATTTCCGGGTTATTCAAGGGCAAGTCCTGCGTGCAGTCCGAAGCCCCTGCCCCTGTTACTTTCACAAGATCCTATCCTTACAGTCCTCTAGAGGTGTGGTGCTGAGTACAGTCCCCGATAGCCACTCCCAACCCCTGAAACATGGCCAGACTGGACTGAGATGGGCTGGGAGTGTGGAAATACGCACTGCACTTGGAACACAGAGTACAAAAATAGTATAGGGAAGATACATTAAAAGCCAAGGGTGGTGGCACATGCCTGTAATCTCAGTACACAGGAGGCTGAGGCAGGAAGCTCGCTGAGAGTTCAAGAGTAGCCTGAGGTACATAGTGAGTTCAAGGCAGCTACACTACACAGTAAGACCCAGTGTTCAAAAACAAACAAAAAAACCCCAAACATATCATTAAAATATTCATGTAAATTAGTGCTAACATAAAAATATTTTGAACATATTAAATTAAAAGAAATCATATTCTTAAAAATCAATTTGACCTAGCTGGGCGTGGTGGCGCACTCCTGTAATCCCAGCACTCGGGAGGCTGAGGCAGGCGGATCATTGCAAATTCGAGACCAGCCTGGGCTACAAAGTGAGCCCAAGTCAGCCTGAACTGCATAGTGAGACCCTGTCTCAAAAAGACAAAAAAAAAAAAAAAATCAATCTGACTTATCCCCCCTCCGCTTTTAAACGTGGCTGGTAAAAACTTTTAAAATAACACATATGGCTTGCATTATACTTCTACCAGCCGGTACGCTTTTAGGCTTTGCCATTAATTCATTCTCTTTCTTTTTTGCAGGGATGGGGATGGAACCCAGGGCCTCACACATGCGAGGCAGGCGGCTCAGCATGGCACAGCATCTCAGCCTTACTGATTCAGACTTTAATCTTCCCAGCCCGTTCAAAATTCTTTCTTTGTCACTCCTCCCGAAAGACCTGCTCCAGTGAGCCCAAACATACGATTCCTTTCAGCTGCTCTGTCCCACTCTTCCCAAGCACTGCAATTCTTATCAGCTGTTGATACCACCTCTACCCCTAGAATCCTATGGGAATGAAGTTCTGTTTAGTCTTCAACTGCAGTAAAAGAGCTGTGTCTGTCTTAACTCTCTGATAATTAAAAGAAAAATAGTCCCTGTAATCTCCCTCCTCCCCCAAAAAGAACTTCATTCCTGATCTCCCTAAGGAAACTATCTTCACTATAAGTTTATGGAAGGGGCTGGTAATTGTGAACCATTAAGCAATTGTGAATTAATAGCTTCGGCCTCATGTCACCCACTCCCAGCAGCCACTCCTGCTTCACGTCTTATTCTCCCCAGTGACACAAACGTGGTGCACTGGCTTCACTACCTCTGCAACATGGACAAGGGTGCTGTCACCCCCAAATGCACTGGATGCCTAACATTTTTTTAAAATTTATTTTTATTTATTTTTATCGGTTCCGGGGATCGAACTCACAACTGCATGCTTACAAGGCAGGCGCTTATGCCGCTGAGCTAAATCCCCAACCCTTGCCTAACATTTTGAAACCACGTTTTTCTTTTCACAGCCAACTCAGGGAACACCCACAGTTGGGCAGGTGGGTGTGAGCGGCTGAGGAGACAGGGAGAGAGGGTGGGGAATGCTGTGGGAGGGATGGACAGGCTAGTGGACAGGCACAGGCGACCCCGATGCCAAGCCTGCACCCTCCGGATGTCCCTTCTGGAGCCTGCCCTCCTGACTGCTCTGCCCACTGGATGGGCTGAGGGATGACCTTCCTCCCAGAATTCTCAAAGTCTTCCCCTGCAAGCTTTCCCTCCCAGCATGCTTAGCCACAAAGCCCTTGCCAGATTTCAAGAACAACTTGACCCTCTATTTTGGCTTCCAATGGTCTCCTAGGATAAGGAAGACTTTTCCTTCATCATTCCATCCCGGTTCCCCATCACTCCCAGGACCGAAAAATCTCTTTAAAGAAAACCATTCCTAACTACAAAACTATCTCAGCCCCTGTTTTTGTGTTATTTTTTGTTTGTTTTTGGTAGCAGGAATCGAATTCACGACCTTGCACTTGCCAGACAGGCACTCATGCTGCTGAGCTGCACCCCTGGCCCAGCCCCTGTGGTTTTTGTTTAGCCGTCTCCCAGGCCTCCCAAGACAACTTGAGGGCCAGCGCGATTGCTCGCGTCCCCTTTCATGTGCCCAGGGCTCCGCTTTCCACACAGAAACCTGTCCTGGCTCCTTTCCTCTCTTCTCACCTCCACTTCTCTTCCGTTTCCCCTCTGCCTGCTTCTCTCCATCCGCATCTGATTTCATCACCAACGTTCAATCTGCCTCAGAAAAGAACCCCATTATACGTATGGGTCCAAATAAGAACTGGGGAGATGACAGTTGTAGACAAGTTGCTGTTTTCCTGTGCCCTGAGGGCTCCTCTAGTTTTTTCCACCTGGGGACCATCTGCCTCTCCCCTAACTCCTCTGTCCTAGGTCTGTCTGCTCCCTGCCTGTGTTTTCTGCCTTCCTTCATTCCACCTTGTTCTGAAAACTCCACTAAGCCTTCTTAAGACACCCCTGCTGGCTTCTCCACCCCACCTCTGGCCCCCTCATCACGAAGACATTTCCTCCCACCTCCATGTCCTGCTGTTTTCCCTAGGGTCCTCCCTAGGTGAGCTGCTCTGACTTCGGCCATGGGATCCTTCCACCCCAGCCAGGTGTAAACCAAAAAGGAAACAACTGGGACCCCAGAGCCCAAATGCCCAAGCAGAGGACGAGGGAGACCAGCTCTGTGCAGTCCTTGGGGTCTGGAAGAGTGACCAGCCATTGGCACAATTTCAAGGAGAGCCAGGAGCCTGTCATTTGGAGCAGCCTTTTCCGGCCAAGGACTCTGGGGTCCCCTCTCCCCTCCCCTGGAGTCAGCTGGGGCCTTCTGGGGTTATTTCCATCTGCTAAGCTGGGCACAGCAAACGGTCAAGCTGGGGACATTCATCCTGATGCTAAGGAGGCTGACACTTCACAGCCCACACTTACGTGTGACCCTATTTTTCTTAAATTGTCTAAGTTTTGGATTTCAGAAACCTGTGTCTGCCTGGATAGGAGACAGCTTTTCCGGCTTCTAATGGTTAAATAGCAACAGAGAGGACAGCTGGCTCTAGAGCACTGATTCCAGACAGGGACCCTTCAGTTCACCCTGCCTCTGTGCAAAGCGTGTCCTTCCCAGGGCTCCTGAGTGATCTCTTAGCTGAATTGACACCAGATTCTCAGCTGGCGGTTTTTAGAGCCACACCCAGTTCAACCCAGCTTAAAGCCTCTGGGCCTCCCTGCAGCCCTGGTACCCCGCGGCGGGAGCTGGGGGCTCCGCTATCTGGTCTTCTAGGCTTAGTTTCGAAGCTGTCCATTCTGAAGTGACCTCTGCTGCCGAGGTGAAGCCACAGGCACCTTTAGACCCGCTCTGTGCCTGAGCGCGGCTACGAAAGTGCGGAAGGTCAACGCAATCTTCTCAGGGCCAGACGCGCCCACTTTGCCGGACTGACAGCTGTCCCCACGCGCCCTCTCCCTGGGACCCTAGGTGCACCCCCGACCCCACCCTGTATAGAGAAAACCGCAAGGATTCAGAGGCTGTGGGCGAGGCTGGAGGGCGACAGCGCTGGGAGGTTGGGGCTTGGAAAAGCCTGGAAATCTCCGGCGAGGTTTTGGCGCTCTGGAGACCAAGGAGCTTGTGGCTCAGCGAAGCTGCGTTGGGAACCGGGTTGGAGTCGGTGCCCGCGAGCGGCGGGTCCGGAACCGCTCCGGGAGGCTCTGTGGAGCGCGTCCCACGCCCGCCACTTACCCGGCAGACTCGGGAAAGTCTCTGCGAAGTGCGCGGGCGCGGACGGCGGCGGCTCGGCCACTTTGTCCCGCGCGGGCAGCAGCTCCTCAGCATCCAGGGCGCCCTCTGCTCGGCGGGCGCCCGGCTCGGGGATGTTGCTCGCGGCAGCGTTGGCGGTGGCGAGCTCGGGGGGCCCGTAGAAGGCGGCGTCGGGCGGCTCGGCGAAGCTGGGCAGCGCAGTGGTCAGCGCCACCATGGAGGGCACGGCCTGGCCCAGGCCCGCGCAGAAGGAGTTGGAGAGGCGGCCGGCGAAGGAGGCGAGCGGGGCGAGCGGGGGGAGGCCGGCGGGCAGCGGCGCGGGGGCGAGCGCCTGCGGCAGCACGAGCGGCCGGTAGGGCACGAACATGGGGTAGCCGGTGTAGAGCAGGTGGCCCGCGCGCGGTGGCGGCGGCCCGATCAGCGCGTCGATGGAGAAGGCGGCGCCCGGGCCCCCAGCGCCAGCGCCCCCTGCGCCCGCGCCCCCGGGGCCCGCGCCGCCGCCGCCCGCCCTCTGCATCGCGGCCGCCCCGGGGCGCTGCGCTGCGCTGCGCTCCGGGCGCCACCGTGCGCCCCACGGCTCGGGCGCCCCGCGCGCACTGCAGGCGGCGGCGGCGGCGGCGGCGGGCGAGCAGGTGGCGGCGGGGCGCGGGCTGGCGCAGTGAGGCTCGGGCGCTGCGCCGCGCGCTCATAAGGAGGGCGGGGCGGGCCGGGGGTGTCGCCCTCCGGACTCATCCATCTTCCTCAAATTACGCTCCGCTTCCTGCCTCCGCCCGCCCGGCCCGCGCTCCCCGCGCGCAGCGGCCCCAGCGCCCGGCCGCGCCGGGACCCCGCCCGCCCCCCGCGGCCCAACCAACTATTATTAATGGAGATTGATGAGGCCGGACGCGCCGCTTTGTGAAAGTTTGCGGCCGGCCGGCGAGGGGGCGGCAGCAGCTGCTGGCCCGGTCCCTTCCCCGCCCCCAGCTCGGCCCACACGGCCCGGCTCGCAGCGCGGACACCGGGCCACTCGGCGGGGGACCCTGCGCCCTCTCCGCTCCCCGCCTTCCGTGGGACCCGGTCCCCACACCCGCACGCATCCCCGGGTGGCGGGAGCGACCCACGGCGCGAGCCCCGGGAGCCCGACGCGGCGGCAGGGGGCGCGCTCGGCGGGGCGGCAGCTAGGCCGGGGCGCGGCCTGGGCCTCTCCTGCGGGGCCCTCCACCCCGCCCGGCCTCATCGCTGCCTCTGTCTTGCTGGCACCGGCCCGTCTTCTCTTCCGGGGCTCAACCTCTTTTTCTGGCCTCGGCAGGTCATTTCCGCGAGTGCCACCCAGCCAGGTCCTTACCTTCCCTCCGCCTCGCCCCCGCCACCTTCCCGGCCTTTACCGTGGTTCCCTTCCCCTCTCGCTGCTCCCCACCCAGCCCTCCTGTTTATTCCTACTCCTGTCATTTCATTAGCTTTTCCCTATCTCTCGTCCCCATCCCAGTCCGCCTGTTTTCTTTCTTTTTTTCCCCCTCCTTCCTTGTCTCTCTGTCTGTCTGTCTGTCTGTCTGATCTCCCTCCCTCGCTCTCTCCCTCTCTCCTGCTATTAATTTCCCTGATTGGCTCAGCTACAGGCCGCTGATGAGCCCTATTCATTCCTGGGCCTGACACTCTCGACCTGCCCTGGCTGATTGCTGGGGGCTGGCCCGGGAGCCGCTGATGAGCCCCGAGGGTCAGCAACGCTAATTACCCACTAATTGCAGATGACTCTGCTCACTTCCCCCATTCTCAACATAGAAATGGTGGCGCCTTTTACCCTCCCCCCCCCATTCTCAGCAGTGGAGTTGTCAGTTCAGAGGCAAAAGTCACAGGGCCTTTGGCCTCACAGGCTCCTCATGTCAGGGTAGGAAAGAAGCTAAAGGTGGATGAGATGACAGCAGAGAGACTGGGACATCAGCACACAGAGCCAGCCTGGCCAGCTAGAGTGGGCGTCACTTGGTCACTAGCAAACTGGAGTCAGGTGGGGCCAGGGAGAGCCAGCATGGTTAGAATGAGGAATAGCGAAGCCAGGTGAGTTTACAGAGGCACCTTAGGGAGGGCAAGCCATTCGGCCCAGGCCAGGAAGAATGCTTATGCCAGAGAGCCCCAGGGCTGCCCCACTGGGACAGGGCAGGGCAGGGCAGGAGGGACGCAGTCTTGATGACATTCATTCTAATCAGGAGTGTCGGTCTTGCTGAATTTAAAATCAGCACTCCTGAAGACATGGTGGACAGGAAGGCACTGAGGAAGAGTGTAGGGCTCAAGAAGGGACTTTTTTGGGATATTCCTGCATTGACAGCTCATCAGAGAAGTGAAGGGTGGTGTCACTTTTGAGCAGTGGCAGGAGGGAAGATTCACCATGGAACAAGAAGATGGCCCTTAGGTTAGTTCTGGGACCTCCTAACTCACTGTTAAAGTGGTGGGATAAAGTCTGAATGCAGCCTTCAGAACAATTCTGAAATTAACAAGTACTTCACCAGGCTGACAGGGAAACCAGACTTCCGTGTGTATTGTACTTAGAAAGTGAGAGGTCAAGTACTCGGCGTGATGGCTTTACAGAGCTGGCTTCGTAATGGAGGCTTATTGACTTGATAAATCATGAAGGGATACGCAGGCTACAATCACTGCAATTAAAGCTGTGCGAGCAGTTTCTGAACCAATCAAATAACGCATGAAGAAAGGCCATTTTAAAAAGTAATTAACATCCATTCTCGCATAGGTAATAAAATCAGATGGTACAAAATTCCAAAAGCTCCAAAGGATACCTACATTGAAATTGCCACTTCCAGAAGCTTGTCACTCTCTGGTGGTACATAATGGACCCTGCACTGTCAAGGGTAGAGTCTCCGATCTTAAAGGTGTCACTTAGGTCATGACAAGTGCTATTGCTCATCACCATGAGGAAAAATGAGCAGGCAGAGTATAGGTCAGTGCTAGCACAGCCCAGTGGGCCAGCAGCTCTAAACTGAGTGAGAGCAGTGAGACCTCTGGTGTGACTCAGACTTGTGCGACCCTATGGTCCATACTGTGTATTCCAACCCATTTGTATCTGCGGTCTGTTCTCTGGCCACACTGGGCTCCTGACGTGTGGCTGCTTTGGGGTCCTTGACATTCAGTAGCTACTGTCACATGCCTAGTGGCAACTGTTGCTGCCACTTCCTTTCGCTGTCTTTACGTCCAGTGTGCAACGGAGGCCCCATGGCAAATGTAAAACCCACTTGTGGAAGGAAAAGGACCTGGGGACCTGGGGCCTTCGACTTACCCTGTGTGTGAGAGTGCGAGCCAAGGAACTCTGAGTAAGAAGCACCGTGCAGAACGCCTTCTTCCTGCCGTGAGCAGGGGAAGGGTAGAGAGGTCCCACTCTGTCATCAGTACCAAGGACAGATGCTGTGGCTCGCAAATTCCTTCCCCGTAGGAAACTCGGGTTTTCCTCCAGGGTCCCTGCACGGACCTCATCTGCCCTCTCCAGACGCTGGGACCCGGCCTAGGATGCTCACGAGCAAAGCGATCCAAAATCAAAGCCAACAGGTGTGGACCTCGGGCTCACTCACTCACTCATCGGCCGCCGAGAGTCCCCCACCACGGGCAGCGCCCGGCCCTGTGCGCGGGCCCCCTCTGGTGGCAGCGGCGCGCGACTGCAGTCACCGCGAGGGAGGCGCGGGCGTTGCAGCGCCCCCTGGCGTTAGGCAGGAGTCGCACGCAGGGCCAAGTAACGGGACCCCGAGAGCTAGCTAAACTCCGGGTGTTTCACGGTGAATGCACCGGTTGGGCGGAGCGGGGCCAGGATTGGACACGAGTGTCTTGAAGCCTAGTGTGCGTGCGTGTGGGCTCCTGCATGTTTTCTGTGCCGGTGCATCTGTCGCCCCGCGTGTGTGTTGTGTGTGTGAGCCCACGCGTGCACACGCGGGGAGGCCGGTGGCGGGGAGGTCCACGCCTCTAGTGCAGGGCGGAGTCCTCACGGAGGCGTGAAATTGGTTTGGAGCAAACACATTATGGAAAGCAATTACCGGGGAGAGGTTCTGGGCCCGCGGGACCAGCAGCCAGGAGGCTGGGGAGGGGGCGCCCTGACTTACCAGTG
Source organism: Hydrochoerus hydrochaeris (assembly GCA_004027455.1). NCBI lineage: Eukaryota > Metazoa > Chordata > Mammalia > Rodentia > Hydrochaeridae > Hydrochoerus > Hydrochoerus hydrochaeris. Next base: position 158,688 of record PVLA01002973.1, read on the forward strand.
TCTGGCGTCTGTCTGACCCCAGAGGGAACCTCCTGGCATTACCTTGCAGAGCAACAATGTTAGGCACGACCTCCACATAGTGAGCACCACACCGCCGCGTTTATTTCCCTCCCTCACCAGTCACCCCCAACACCCTCCCTCCCCCACCCGCGCAGGGCGCGAGCCCCTCCCCCTCCCCCCCAGAGCGCAGGCACCGTGCTTGCGCGCGGGAGCCTTACCGATCCCCACCCGGCTCCTCGCCTTCCTGTTCGCTCTCATTCCCCGCTCCCACGGTCCTTCCGCCTTCTGTTCGTTGCCCCTTGGGTTGTGATTAATTCCCACACCCCTTCTGGGATGGACTGAGAATTCACTGAGGGCAGGAATATGTCTCAGGCCCAGCGCTGTGTGCACTACTAACACCTGGGCCTCAGGAAGCATCAAATGGAACGAGCAAGAGTGGATGGACTGAGCGGGGCGCGACGGTGAGCACCTCGCTTAGGAGGCTGAGGCAGAAAGAAGGCAAGTTTGAGGCCAACCTGGGCTCCGTCGTGTGTTCAAGTCCAGCCTGGACTACATGGTGACAACACAACAAAGCAAAACGATCAAACAGAAACGGGAGAAGTGTGGCAGAACTAAGATAGAATCCCGTCAGAATTCCTAAGTGGAACCCTTAGGAAGGTGTCCCCTGAGAGCCAGGACCTCTTGGACACTTTTTACAGCTAGTGACCCCTATTTATTCAACCAGACCTGCCCTCTCCTCTGCACTTGGGATTCAAAGGTCCACACTGTCTTTGAACACGGCCCCTGTGAGGTCTGCCAGGCGGCCCCAGCGGAGGTGAGCCACCGTTGCCCTTTTGATTTTCCTGGTCCTGCCTCCCCTTCAGACTTAGCAGCAGCATCTGCTCAGCTGTCCAAGCCCAGAAGACCAGGAGGGCTCCAGCTTGTGTGCTCCACGAACAAGTCCCAGCCGTTCCCCCAAAGCTAGGGGGTGTCCCTTGTCCAGTTGGCAGGTGGTCCTAGGGCACAAGTGCCAGGTCCCTCAATGGTCCCTCCCAGTCCCAGGGTGGCGGGAAGGCAAGGCTCGCCAGCTTCATGTCATCCCCTCCTGCTGCAGGGATGGGGAGGGGTCGTCTCTCTGGCTTTGAGCTCAGACCCCCTTGGACAAACAATTCCTCTATTTCCAGCCCATCCAGAGTCACCCTAAGGCTGTCCTCCAGCCCCAGTCAATTCCATCGATTCCCCTAGAGGACCCCAAATCTTGCCTACCACATACCATATTGCTTGAACTGCTGCCATCACCCCCAACAGGTCTCCCCGATTCTCTGTGGCCTCCTCAACACCGAACCGCTCAGCAGCCAGCCAGAGTGATTACTTTTCCTTTTTGGTGGTACCAGGGATTAAACCTAAGGATTTTGTACCCCCGCCTTTTTTTTTGAGACAGGGTCTGGCTAAATTGCTCAGGTGGTCTTAAACTGGCGACCCTCTTGCCTCAGCCTCTGGGAATGCTGGATCACAGGCAGGTGCCCCTATGCACAGGCCAAAGCGATCTTCTAAGACCTCTGCTTAGGGAGCCCCTGCTCCCCTCACTCCCCACACACAGGCCTGGCTCTTTATCTTTAGACCACAAGTTAAAAGTCACCTCCTTGACAAGGCCTTTCCTTGTTACTGTTTAAAATAGTTCCCCGGCACTGTCACACCCCCCTCTGTGTCTCCTTTGGCCTCACCGACCGTGGGGAGTAGACGAGGTGTCCCAAGTGACCCACGGCAGACCCTGGCAGTGAGGGGCCAGCCCCCAGCAGACGCCTTGGAAATCCCCTCCGTTCCTGCCCTCCACCCCAGGGAGAACGGTGCTGGTCCGGTGTCTTCCCCGCAGGGTGGTCCTGGGCTGCTCACTTCCCCTCTGCTGGTCCGTGACATCTGGGATTTCAAACTCACATCGTCTCTGGAACCCGTCTCTCACCTAGACGGGTGACCCCCGACAGAGCCGCCCCGTGCAGCCCCACGCAGCCCCACGCTGTCCTGTCGGCAGCATTTGGAGGGGAAAGTTGTGTGCTCCAGGGCGTGAGCATCCTGGAGCCCGGGAACTGTCCAGCGACTCTTGATGCCACGGATCACGGCGCACTTGATTGGCTACTCTGTGGCTCCTGGACAGCTCCCACTCCGTCCTTTACCATCAAGTCCCCTCTGCACCACCCACTCTTTGGGCCTTTGCCAAAATACTTTTTCGTGTGTGTGTGTGTGTGTGTGTGTGTGTGTGTGTGTGTATATACAGGGAATCGAACTCATGACCTCGTGCTTGCCAGGCAGGCACTGCACGCCTGAGCTACATTCCCAGCCCCTGCCAATACATTCTTCTTTAGTGGTTATTCACTATCTCATGGGACCAGAAGTGCATGACAGGTTGACCTGGGCCTCCTCCATAGCTGGCGAATAGCAAAGGGAGAAGGTGGGAGAACTGTCACACGGGGCGAAGGTCCGGCTGCCCCTGCCAGGGGGCCGGCTGAGCAAGACTTGTTGGACAAAGCAACAAATATCCTGGAGACTTTAATGTACACACAGGCTTTGCACAGCCTAGAAAATGTCACTTGCTCTGTCTTCATCAGCTGTCACTTGGCCGCTGTGACATGTCCACCTCTCTCTGGTGGGGATCAGAGCATCCCTGCAGAGAGTGACCTGCTCCAATGGGGCCGCCTGCTTCAGACCCCACAGGTAGTGCACATCTGGAATGAGAGGCTTCCGAGTGCCCACTGGCCCTGAGGCAGCTGCTTCATTCAGGTCAGGTTCTGCCCCGACCCTGAAGCCGCCTGCCCACTCCCAGAGCCCACACTCTCACCTAGTATAGCACGTCCTCAAACTCCAGCTGCAGGTAGCAAAGCAGGCGGCGAGGCAGGGGCAGGCGGGGAAGGGCCAGGGGCAGGCTGCTCTCCAAGTGTGCCCGCAACGCACAGCGGCTCAGGTGCTGCAGGCATCGCGGCTGCCTCACCAGGGCAAAGAGCGAGGCGTAGAAGCGCTGGTGCTTCTGGGGGCAGAGGGAGGGCTCAGCAAGGACAGGTGACAGGGTGGTCTGCGGGCACCTCCAGGAACCTCTAGAACACACTGGGGAGGGAGTGGGTCCCTGGGTCCTTTCTGTGGGGGACCAATAGGGCTGCCCTTTAGTGGGTGGGAATCTCGGTACCAGGCTGGCATCTGACCTGCAGCGTTTCAGGAGGGATCAGGCCCACCGCCTCCTCAGGAAGCCGCACAGCACTGTAGGTGTTCATCAGCACCTCGATGGTCCTCGGGGAACAGCACCAGCGCTCCAGCACCTGGAGGAGGCAGGGGGCATCAGGGTGCTTGACCGAAGCTGTTGGGGTGGACTTGGTTTCCCCAAAAGATAAATGGGATCCTAACCGCGGTACTTGGGAAGGTGACCTCATCTGCAGATGGGATGAGTCAAAGCGAGGTCACCAGGGCCTAAGAAGAGAGGTGCCCATGCACAGAGAGACAACCAAAGCAGATGGCAGAGTGTGACGCCCACTGTGGGAAACCATGCTGGACGGGGCAGAGACAGGCCAGCACATCAGGGCCCCCAGAAGGGACCCTTCCCGTCACACCTCCCTTCAGCACTGAGTGGCACTGAGTGGTGGCAGCTTCAGGAAACTGATACAACACTACTTCTGCTCTTCCTTCTGCGGCGGGAGGTGCTGGGGTGAGCAGTACTCCCGGCCCCTCGGAATTGCACCTGCTATGCTGAGCGTACAAGGGTGCTTTCCTTAGCACTTTGCACATATGAACCAAGAGGTCTTCATCTCTACAAGGTGTGAGCGGTTATTGTTTAAATTTTACAGCCAAGAGAAACTGAGGCACAGAAGGGTAAGGCTCAAATTCTCTTTCCGGCAGTCTGAGCCAGGACAGGGATTCTTGCCCTTAACCTCCACACCATCCTGCTCTGTCACCTACCTCCATGGGGCTCCGAGTTGGCCGTTTTGTTGGCTGGAAAGGGGGCCCCAGACCTGCGGCTGAGCTCCTGAGCAGATGAGAGGTCCCCGTGTAAAGCGGGATCTACCCGGTGCCAAGTAGGCGGAGACAGCTGCAGGAGGGGTAGGGTGGGGAGGAGGGGTGCACAGAGAGGCCCGGGCTCTGAGGGCATTGGCAGAGGAGGAGAAGCCAACAGAGGCCAGATGCCCATGGCAGCGGTGCAGTTCCAAGGACAGGGAAGCAGGTGGAGCCAGGTCCACTCTCCAGGGAAGATACCTGCTGTATGCCTCCCACATGCCCAGTGTGGGGTCAGGGGCATTTCCTAGATGGGTGGCTTCCGAGGTAGCGAGGTGGCAAGACCTGCAGTGGGGGCAGCCAGGGAGGGTGATCGGAAGGCAGCTGTGCCCCCTGTGGGTGCCATGGCGCCCATGCCTCCATCTCTTGCAAGACCTCAAGCGATAGGCAGTGGCCAAGGGCACCGAGTGGGTCTGAAACCAGTGGAGCGCTGTCACGTGCTCTGGCTACCTTCCTGCCTAGTGTCCCCGGCTTGAGCCCTGCCTCCGTGGGGTATGCCAGGGGCAGCAGGAGCGAGTGGAAGTGGCCTTGTCCAGGACACGGGGGGCCCTGGAGCAGGTGGCCCAAACATCCAGGCCTGTGCTTCTCCATCTACCCCTGTGCTGTGCTTATAAGTCAGCTCAGCCTGGTTCTCTAGCCCAGGTCATCCTCTCCCTCCTCCTCAGAGCAGGAAAGGACAGACAGGTGTCTGTGTCCAGGATGCCCGCGCCACCAGAGATGCCTGCCACTTCCTCCTCCCTGGCCTAAGAACCACCCAGCCTTCGCCAGGAGGCCCACAGCTGCCCTAACCCCCGTCCCTGTCTGTATCTAATGTTCTCCTTATGGAGATGGTTGGCCACTCGTCACACCACTGTGTCCCTGTAGTGATGCAAGCCGACGCAGACTGAGCACCCGCTGCGGGCAGGGCTGTGTCCGAGGCTTCACGCTCATTAACCCCACCACTCACACAAACCCTACGGGGCTGGCAAACCGTCCTGTCTCTGCAGCCCGGGAAACAAGACCAGAGAGAGGAAGCGTCTAGCTGGAACCTGTGTGCAGGTAGCGCGCCTGTCTCCACTAGGGAAAGGATAGTGGGCACTTTGCTCTGCTGGTCTCTGTCTCCCAAGATGAGCCGAGGGGTAGGGACAGGGGTGGGGTCCTGGGAAATCCACTGGTAGTGCCAAGTCCTCCTCCTGCCCCGCCTGGCAGGGAAATCATTAGCTGTCAGAGCTGCCATCAGATTACATACAGGGAATTGCTCGTCTCCTAATTATCTGGTGTTAATAGGAGATTAATTAGTGTTAATTGTTGATTTTCTTGTATTTTCCCAAAGGGGAGACCAATCTGCCGAACTCTCGGGCTGTTTAATTATTTGGTCTTGCTTAGGAATCCAGACAGATGCTTCTGGGTTTGTGGGCAAAGGGGAGAGGCGGGGACAGTAGTGGTGGCCTGGGGTGAGGCAGGGCTGGGTGGGACGAATCCCCAGCAGGGCCAGAGGAGACCTGCCACCCTCCAGAAGGCCAGGTCCATCTCCTCAGAGAACAGGTGTCCTCACTGCAGGCTCAGGTCTCTGAGGTGTGATGCAGCCCCACCAGGCCCAGCACCTCAGGGGGCCAGGCCTCCCCCACCAGGCCCTCGGCACTGGCTTCTGTTGAACACACTTTGGGGGAACTAACGTAAACTAAGATATAAATTGAAAAATGACCTCGACAGGCGTTTTCACAGCCACCAGGGCAGTGGCAGCTCAGAAAGCAGGAGCCCAGCCCTTCCCAGATCCTCTGGCACTACCCTGGGAAGCCTTGCCAGTGCCCAGCATGTCCCTCATGTTCTCAGAGTACCAGGGATGCCCTGTCCTTTAGCACCTGCCCCTGAGGAAACCCTGCAGCAGTCCCTGCCACCCACATTGTCCTGCCTCTTCTGTCATTTGGATCCTTTATAATCCACTGCTGCCACATGCGTCTGGCACCCGTGATGTCCACTCAAGCACACATGTGCCCTCATCCATGTCCACACGCACCATGTGGCCCGTGCACATCCATGAACATGCATCACGCACACACTCCGTTACTCTGAGTCCTGGCCTTTGCTGCTCTTTGGGTTTTGCTTACCTGTTGAATGGAAGATGGAACTAATCTATGTCCCCACGCAGCCCAGGTGGCACAGCAAAGGCCTCGGTGTCCCCACGCCCTCCCCATGCAGCCTCTCCCTGCCCGCAGCCCCCGTACCTTGGGCAGGGCCCCTGGCCACACTCGGACGGCGCCATGGTTGAGCAGAGCCCGTACCACATGCTCCGGGGTCAGGCCCGTGGCGGGGCCCTGCAGAGCACAGTGCAGGGCCGTGTGCCCGCCATAGTCCATGGTGTTGGCACTGACACCGCAGGACAGCAACAGCTCCACCACGGCTGTGTGGCCACGGCGACAGGCAAGGTGCAGGGGTCGCTGCCTGTCCCGGTTGGCGGCATCGGCGTCTGCTCCGGCCGAGAGCAGCAAGCGGCACAGCTGGAGACAGCGGGCTGAGGTGGCCTCAGCGTCAATGGGGGACTGGTAGCGAATGTCGCAGGCAGCCAGCAGCGGCGTCCAGCCTTCGGCATTGCGGGCATCGGGACATGCACCCCGTCTTAGCAGCAGGTCCACCAGCTCCACATGGCCAAGCCGGGCAGCAGTGTGCAAGGGGGTCTCCTCCTCCTCCTCAGACCGACAGTCTACTCGTGCCCCGAACCTCAGCAGCAGGTCCGCACACCTGGCAAGGATGGAGGAGCAGCAAACTGTCCCCGGCCATCCCGGCAACACTCTGCAGGGTGAGCACTAGCCTTTTCACTCGGTATGAGTTTCTTGTTTTGTTTTGTTTTGTTGAGGAAAGGCCTCACTATCCAGCCCAGGCTGACCTCAAAATCATAGCAATCCTCCTGCCTCAGCCTCCCGAGTGCAGTAGATTACAGGTGGGGGCCACTGCATCTGGTTCAATGGCCTTTTTAAAGCCCAAATGCTTTCTGCAGGAGTTGTCCTCTGCCTCTGCCATGGGATCCAAGGTTATGAGCAACCGCCATGCAGTAGCACGGCCGCCTTCTCTGGGCCTCACCACAGTCCTGTGGGGGACTCCTGCGATCTGCACAGCCAATGAGGGGTGGGCTGGCCTTTGAGGCCAGGGGCCACAGGGCATCTGCAGGTGGGGATGGAGGAGGGAGCTCGGCCCGGGGCTTGGCAGTGGACACAAAGGAAACGAGGCTGGTGATGTCCAACCCCGAAACCTGTACCCCCTCTCATGCTCCCAGATGGCGCTCAGGAAACATTCAGGCTGCTGGGACCCAGCCCGTGTGCACCAAAGCGTGAGCGGCTTCCTTCCACTCCAGTCTCCGTGTGTGTGGAATGGGGATGGTCAGCAGTGACAGGACCTCATGAGGGATCGGTGGGGGCTGAACCCAGGACTCCCACACCAAGCTGTGGCCTCATCTTTTTAAAAATTCGAGACAGGTTTGTTAAGTTGCCCAGGCTGGGTTTGAACTTGTGATCCTCCTGCCTCAGCCTCCCAGCGTGCTGAGATTACAGGTCTATGCCACAGCACCCAGGTCGTAATAATTTTTAAAATACATTTGTGTACTTAGTAAAGGAAGGAATGATTGTGACCGGGCTGAGACAGGGTTACCTGGGGCCGTGTTGTCTGCCAGGCAGCCAGGCACGTGGTACTCACATCTGGCAGTGTGGCCAGTGCAGACGGAAATGCACCGGGAGTGTTAAACACACACTAACGTGGAAGACGTGCTACACAGCAAGAAGGTAAAAAGCTTGCTAATTTTTATATCAATTGACTACATGTTGAAATGATTAACATTTTGAAAATACTGTTCAATAAAATATATTAAAATCAATGACACCTGTTTCTTAGCTATTTGTAAAGCTACTGTCACAGCAGCTTAATACCCAATAACCAAAGTGTGGCAGCAGCTCAGGTACCTATCAACGGATGAATGGATAAACAGAATGTGTCTACAGACCGCAGAACAACACACAGCCCCGAAAAGGAGGGGTTTTCTGCCACTGTGAGGATAAACTCCAAGGACATTCCGCTAAGTAGAAGAAAAGGTATGAAAAGAGAAACACCCAACAACTCCATTTAGGAGAGGGCGCTGGAGAGGTCAGATTTCGAGACACAGAAAGTAGGGCTGGGCGTGGTAGCATTCAGGAGGCTGAGGCAGAAGGATCACTGTGTGTCCCAGGCCAGCCCAAACTACACGGTAAGACCCCGTCTCAAAAAGAAAAGAAAAAAACCCCGAGAAAAAAGAATGGTACTTGCCAGGGGAAAGTTACTATTTAATGGATACGGGGCTGAATTGTACAATTTAAAATGGTTAAGACAGGGACTGGGGATTTAGCTCAGTGGCATAAGTGCCTGCCTGGCAAGTGCGAGGTTGTGAGTTAGATTCCCCGGTACCAAAAAATAAAAACTAAAATGATTAAAATGATAAATCTTGTTATACATATTTTACCCCAATTTCAAAAATTAACTTTACCTACTTGTTCCTTTTCCTTTTCCCAGGGCTGGGGACAGAACCCAGGGCATTATGAGCCTCGGCCCGGCCTTTTTATTATCGTGATGATCACCTTAAATTTTGAAACAAGAGCTTGCTGCACGGCTCAGGCTGGGCTCTTGCCGCCCTCTGCCTTAGTTTCCCAAGCAGCTGGGACTGCAGAGGGTCAGGGCACTGCCACACCAGCTCTTCTCACTTTGCCTTTTTCTTTTTTTTGGTAGCAGGAATCAAACTCACGACCTCGTGCTTGCCAGGCAGGCGTCTGTGCCACCGAGCAAAGCCCTGGTCCCTTCCTTGTCACTTTTCTGTTGGGCCACTACTTTTCTACTAGCAAGTTTCCAACTGCACCTGTGACTCACACTCCATTCCTACTGGCCCCGGGCAGGTAAGCAGCTCACGTTCACCCGTGACATCGCTGGGCCACCGGGGTCCTCTGGAGGTGGCTCAAGTGAACCAAAGGGACACTGGGAGGGGTCCCAAGGCTGCACAGCCTGGTGCTTTGCAAGGGCAAGACATGAGATTGGACCGGGATGGCGTCGGGGAGAGAGGGGCCTGTACCGCGTGTGGAATTTGTTCAGGGGCCGCCTGTGTGTGGAATCTGTGATCCTGAAATATCTGAAGAGGGGATTTATCCTCCCAGTCCCTTAAACACGATTGTCATCGGTTAGGTCACTGCAGAGGAGGACACCTTTCAGTAAATGATGCTAGGCCACGGGTGGGTGTAGCCCTCGGGCGCCCAGCACGGCCCTGGTGGCACCTCTGTCCTTCAGTGCCTGGGTTCTGGATAGCAAGCTGCCTGAGGGCAGGACCAGGCTTTGGCTGCTACATTGCCTAGTACAGTGCCTGGGATTGGGTGAGCTCAGAAGGAACTAAGACCTCACAGCACTATCACCTATCCTTGGTGGTTTCAGACTTCTCTGGGGCAGGCCATGCTGCTAGGGACGGAGAGTCCGGTTCTGATGGGTGGGGAGTAATTCTGACCCAGCTCCTCTATCCCAGCCCACCACGCCTGTCGGTCCACACCCTGTGCCCCCCCCTCACTGAGCAGGCTCCTCACCTCTCCCAAGAGGGACAGGGTGGGGTGAGGGGTCACTCACTGGAGAGCGCCAGGCCCCTGGCAGAGGTGCAGGGGGCATTTCCCATCCTGGTCAGGGAGGTTGGGGTCGGCGCCTGCCACCAGCAGCACGTGGACACAGGCCGTGTGACCCCCCGTGCAGGCCTCGTGCAGGGCGGTGCGGCCCCCAGGGGCGCTGTCTGGCCGAGCCCGCCGGCGCAGCAGCAGCCGCAGGACCTCCGTGTGGCCCCGGCTGGCTGCCACGTGCAGGGGTATAGTCAGCTCCTCCTGGTATGTCAGGGACCAGAGTCCTAGGGACAGAAGAACACGGGTGTCAGACCCTCGGAGCAGCGCCAGCGGAGGGCCCAGAGCTCGGCCACAGCCCCGTCCCCATCCCAGCACAGACCCAGGACCTCAGCCCGTACTCAGGGCACGGATGTTGTAGCGGAAATCCCTCCATCGCTCTGGGTCGCTGGTGTCATAGACGGAATCAGGAGCCAGGCCAGTGCTAGAGTCTGAGAGGAGGCGGGAGACGGAGCCTGCGTCCCCCGCCAGCACTGCCTGCCAGAAGGCAAGGGCAGGTCCTGAGGCCGTGCGGGTGATGATGGGTCCTAGGCCGGACTCTGGGGACTCCTCCGAGCCTGTGCGGGGCCTTTCCACCAGCCTGGCACAGAGGGCGTGTCTGTCATCCCCGGGCTGTCCCTGCCCCGGGCATTGCTCCGGGGACCAGCTCATGAGCATGCGGGGAAAGGCAAGGAACAGGGGGACAGGCTGGAGCCGCAGGCAGAGAAGCTCAGGGAGACGTAGGCCAGGCCGCCGCGTCCCCCGCTGGAACCCGGCCTGGCCACGAGGTCCGGCAGGAGCTATTCTGGGCTCCACATGACTTCCCTTCTGGGCCAAGGTTTTGTGCTGGGGAGCAGCAGCCAGGGGCTTCGCCTCTTCCCCGATCCTTGGGGTCCTGCGCCCACAGTGGTCAGCCCAGCCCCGGTCGCCTGTCCCCACCGGCGGGCAGCCCCTCACCCCTCTGGTGGCTGCTCCAGCGAGGCTCTTCAGCCCGGCTCTCCAGCAGCAGGTCAGCTGTGCTGTGCGGGGGGAAGAGGTCCTGCAGCCTGGCCAGGTCCCCAGTGTAGAGAGCGTTCTGCAGGGCCATGTCCTGGCACGGCAACGGTGACGGCCAAGATGGGGTCCCCCAGGCCAGGCAGGAAGGGGCCGAGGGGAAGCGCCCCAGATGGTGTCCCTCGAGGGGTGGGGAGCCCCGTTCCTTGGGCATAGCCGATTCAGGGCGAGGAAGCCAGAGCAGTAGGACTCTGGGAGACTCTGGGGGTGGACTGGGCAGGGTGCTGGGCCCTGGCCAGGCAGGGCCAGTGCAGGAGGCGCAAGCCCGCTATAAACAGTCCCATAAATAGCCCCTGCTGGCCCTGCCCCAGGACCCGGCTGGGAGGGGCAGAGTGGGGAAGACGGCCCAGTGAGGGGAGCCGTTTGCCACTCTGCTCACAGGTACCCACCCATCCGCCTCTTCCCAGAGAGCACTGGGGCTCCCCAGAGTTCCCTGGCCCAGCCTACCCTGAGCCACTCTGTCCCCAGAAGGGGGACCCCCCAGACACACCCACGCCCCCAGCAGGAGCCACATCCTGCTGGCTGTGGGACACAGGGTACAGAGCAGATGGGGGGCAGGAAGGTCTCTGGGGGAAGGAGGTGATGGCGGTCACAGAGGGCACAGGTTCCACCCACACTCTGGGCCGTCCCCCACGGCCACCCAAGCACCTCCTTCCTTCCCTGACCCCACAAACTTGTCTGCTGGAACAGTGGAACTCTGAGCCAGGAAGAAACTCAGCGAGCAGCTGTACAAAACTCTCCCAAACTTGCCAAGTGAGGAGACGGAGGCCCAGGTCACACAGGGAGCCCAGGCCAGAGCGGTTAGAGGAGGGACTGGGCTTCTCTCTTTCCTCACTGCACTCCCTCCTTCTCCCCACTCCCCTTTCCTCTCTTCCTCCCTCCCTCTCTCCTTCCCTCCTTCCCTTCCTTCCTTATCTTACTCCTTCAAGTACTTCAAGGCACAAGGGAGCTGGAGGTTGGCACGGGAAAGTGACAAGGGCGGTTGTCGGGGGATCACCCGAGGGCAGGTTGTGGACTGAGGGCAGTGGGAGGCGGGTGGAGGTGGGCAGGGCAGGGCAGGGCAGAGAGCGGGTGGGGCGGTGCGGAGACGGATGGATGGCCGAGACACAGTGTCCCCGCCACCCTGGCCTTTATGCTTCTGCCCTGTCCCTGAGGCCCAGGCACTGCCCATCGCTGCTGCCCGACACGGGCACCATCAGGCCCCAGCTTTCATTTGCTTTTCTTCTCCTTGGCCAGTTTGGCCTCTTCAGCCTCCAGCTGGTCCTTGCTAACCTTCTTGCTCTTCTTGCCCAGTGGGGTCTTGAAGTACCAGTCCTGAGTCGGCAGGAGGAGAGGGTTAGTCCAACCAGCCAGGCCTAGGTCTTCGGCTGCCCTCATCTTCCCTCTTTATTGAGCCTGTGTCCTCCTGTCCTGGGAGTTTGAGGGTCCTGTCCCAGCTGGGGCTTCGCCCTGCTCCCCACCAAATACTCTAGCCCAGCTGGATGTAGAGTTGCACTCCGGGAACCCCAGCACTCTGGAGGCTGAGGCAGGAGGATCACTGTGAGTTCAAGACCAGCCTGAGCTACAAAGTAAGTTCAAGTCCAGCCTGAACTGCACAGTAAAACCCTGTCTCAAAAGAAAAGAAAAAGGAAGAAAAAAGAAAAAAAATGAAAACAACTCTAGGACACAGTGCCAGCTGTCCTGGAGGCAGGGCATGCGCCCTTCCCCCGCTTTCCTGGGTTCCTGAGCCCAGGGACTCACCTTCAGGGCCTCCTCCTCCTCATAGTACACTGGGCCCAGCTTTGCCAGCTGCTCCAGGAACTCTGAGGCCCCCAGAGGCCGCCGGGACAACTGCAGGAGCCTCCGCTTGTTCAGCACCGCCTGGGTGGCTCGGAGGATATGACCTGCCGTGTAACCATCGGACACCCTGGCCAGGGCGCTGAGGTCCAGGCTCGGGGTCGCCCGTGTCCGGAGCTCTATCAGATGCCTCCAGAGCACTGTGGTCAGTGGGAGGCACCGGAGTGAGGGGTGTAATGCAGGGCAGCCTGGCCCGTCCCCTGGCAGCGGGGGCAGGGGTGGAAGAGGGGCGCAGGGGTCCCCCTCTAGCCCGGCCCCCTGTGCCCAGTCTCACCGTAGCGGGAGTTGTAGTCGGGCCGGGGCACGAAGAGGATGTGCTCATACACCTGGCACAAACCCCGCATCTCCGCCAGCTGTGGCTGCCCCGTTGTTCCGATGAGCATGACGCGGTCCCCGGGGCTCAGCAGCCGCAAGGCTCTGGCCAGGTCCTTCCTGATACGCTTTGGGTCCATCTTCCCGGGAAGGGAGTCACTTTGGGTTGGGATATGGTGACCAGCCCCGTGCCCAGCCCCATGGCAACCCCGAGCGGCAGTGAGGTAGCAGGCACTCATCTGAGGCCTGTGCCCTGTCCCTCTGCCCCGGCTCTGCCTGCCTCTGCCCCTCACCTGCCTCTCTTCTTTCGGGATCTTCTTGTAGAAAGTTTTCTCAGCATCTCTAATCCAGATCACAGAAGGCTGGAGCAGCCGGGCCACCTGCACAGGCCAGGGCAGCAATCAAACGGAGACGTCCCTGGGCAAGGGCCGTGTTCCCTCAGGCCCCAGGGTTTCGGCCCTGATCCCCCCAGCCCTTTGAACACTTCCATGTTGCTCAACGTAAACCAAAGTCCCTGTCCTCCATGGGGATAAGGGGAGCACATTACACCTCATCTGTTTTTGTTTTTGTTTTTGTTTTGAGACCGGGTCTCACTTTGTAATTCAGGCTGGCTTTGACCTCACTATGTAGCCAGAACTGGCTATGAACATGTAGAGATCCTCCTGCCTCAGCCTCCTAAGCGCTGGGATTATACGTGTACCACCAAGCCCGGCTATGTCTCATCTTACTGTTTCCTACCTTCCCTAGCACAGGGGCTTTAACCTCATAGCAGGGATTGGAAGGGAGACCCAAAACCCCACCCCACAGGCAGAGAGGTGACCCCAGAGCATAAAGCCCAGCCTGCTCTGCTGTGATAGCCTAGACCCAAACACAGGAAGCCAGGGGCTCCAGACCTTGAAGACCATGTGTATCATCATCTGTGTTGCGCTCCTGCCGGGGTATTTGTCCTGCAGGTTTCCAGGGGACAAGTCGAACAGGTTGGCCCCGGTTTCTGTGCACACTGCATGAACCAGCATCTTCTTCCCCGCACCAGAGGGACCCACCAGGAGGATAGATCGGACGAGGGGAGCCAGGGAGTGAATGTCTGCAGAGCCTGGAGGGAGGTGACAGCCCAAGGAGGTAGTAAGAGCCCAACTGTGTAGCCCGGGACGGCCTCTAGTTTGTGGAAATCTTTCTGCCTCTGCCTCCCAAGGACTGGAATTTCAGGTGTACATCACCACACCTGCCTCACTCAATTTTTAGGGTGCTGCCCAGCAGCCCCTGAGGAAGGCAGGAATCCCAGGCTCCTGGGAAGAGGCAGCCCAGCCTGGCTGTGCCCACCTTGGTCACCCTTGCCTGAACCCCGGCCCTTATGCAGCACCCCAAGCCTCACCCAACCGCAGGATGGCATACAAGGCCACATTCTGTCGCACATCGAACAGGGAGGGCACGGGCAGCTTGTTGGCCAGCATCAGCGCAGACCCCAGGTAGAGGCAGTCTCCTGAGGGCACAGGGCCGGGGGCCCGGTGACTGGTACTTGGGGCTGTGGGATGACACCGGAGGAGAGCCCGGGAGCCCGGCTAGCTTCAGCCAAAGCAGGGGTGGGGCAGGCTCACCGATGTAGTCTTTCAAGGCCACCCGGTTGCTCTTCTTTAGAAGGCCAGAAACCACGAGCTCTTCATACAGTGAGTCCAGAGACCTGGCAGAGAGGACATGGGAGACCCCAAGGACATTAGCAAGAGAGGGACAGGGAGACAGCTGGGGCCATCAGCAGAGGAGAGGGACAGTGGAGTGCTGCCCACGTTTGTTTTTTTTTAAAGGATAATCTCCTTGAGTTTTTAACAATTTCTCTTTTCTTTTCTTTTCTTTTCTTTTCTTTTCTTTTCTTTTCTGGGGATCAAACTCACCACCTCATGGTTGCCAGGCAGGCTCTTGTACCACTGAGCTATATCCCAAGCTTAACAATTTCTTTTCTTTTCTTTCTTTCTTTCTTTCTTTCTTTCTTTATTTATTTATTTATTTTGGTACCAAGGATTGAACTCATGACCTCATGCAAGGGATTGGGCCACTGAGCTGTCTCGCTGGCCTTAACGACCCCTTTGAACGCGTTTGCACACGTACCCACCGCCTCCCTCTCCGAGAGTCGGCCGTGTGCGTTCCGCGCCTACATTCCCCTCGCTCCCCTCTCCGTCTCTCGGTCCCCTCCCCAGCTGCAAGAGGCCTAATTTGCTCTTTATCTATAGTTTGGGTTTTTCTCATAGGAGAGAAACACGTGATGTTTAAGTTCGTGTGTATCTGATTTATTTCACTTAATGTCATGGTCTCAAGGCGCTTCTGTTTCCTACAGACGACTCAAGTGTACCGTGCTGTATGGCACAGCTGGGCCGCACTGCGTACGGATACCATGTTTTCTTTATCCACTCGTCTGATGGACACAGAGGTCACTTGTCAGAGTCGGCGATGGCGGGTTGTGCTGCTGCAAGTGGGGTATGCTGGGGTCACCGTGCTAGCATGTCTGGGCCCCCCGGTCTCCGCAGTCAGAAAGACCCACAGCAGACAGCAGAACCGGAGGGTGTAGCCCGCCCACCATCTCAGGGGCAGGCTGCCCACAGTGGGCACCCCAGGGAGTGACGGGGATGTGAGAAGGACCAGCACCCTCTGGGACCCTCCCTGTCAGCCTCTCATGCCCCAGACAGCATGACTGGTGGACTCTGGCCCTCTTCCTGAAACCAGCTTAGGATGTGAGTCCCCGAGAGAGACGGTGGCCAAGGCCCTGATCCCAGGGGACCGGTGATGTGAGAGGAGTAGGTAGAAAGGGGCATGGACGGGTCCCTCGGTGCCGGGCGGAGAGGCACGGGAGACACAGCCTGGGGGACAGAGGCAGTAAAGGCAAAGGCCAGAGCCCCTGGGGGGGTGATGGTGACCAAGAGCCCCGTTTGGATATTAGTTTGCACTCTCATTTTCAAAGGCAGGAAGTTGATGACCAAGACCAAGGGTCCAGAGAGCTGATGTGACTTTCCCGAGTCTTCCTAGCTGCAGAACCAGGACCTCCAGGCAGGTTCCCCACCCTGGAATGGGCATGGGCGCCACTCACGGGGTAGCAGGCGCAGTGCTACCTGTCTGAGGTCAGGTCTTTCTCCTTCTTCTTCTTTCCAGTTTTCTTGCCAGGCTTTTTCTGATTGGTGATAGGCATGTGGGTGACTGTCCTCGGCCTCCACTGGGCCACCCCTGGGTGCCCTCCCCTGCCAGCCACAGCCTGTCACCTTTGGAACTCTCAAGGGCCTCTCTTCCTCCCTGTCCACTGCCAGACGAAGGCTTTGCAGCTCGTGCCGCATGAGCGCATCCACCTGGGGACACGGTGGGGACACAGCAGGGACTGTGGGAGGAAGGCAGGGGGCTGCGGCGTGGGAGGAGGCCGGAGAGAAGGTGGAGCCTCATGGAAGACCCAGCCTGTCTCCCTTCCTCCCCTCCCCTTCCCTCCCCTGTCCGTTCAGGGGGGCCCTAGGAAGATGGGGTGCCAGTGCCACAGGTGGAGCAAGAATTGTGCAAGAGGGGCAGTGAAGCCTGCAGCGGAGGAGCAGGGCACCGCACCGGAGCTGAAGGCCAGGAGAAGGCGGCCGGAGGGGATGGAGGAGCCGCAGGGCTGCCA
The DNA here is from genome assembly GCA_004027455.1 of Hydrochoerus hydrochaeris. Classification (NCBI taxonomy): domain Eukaryota; kingdom Metazoa; phylum Chordata; class Mammalia; order Rodentia; family Hydrochaeridae; genus Hydrochoerus; species Hydrochoerus hydrochaeris. The sequence goes on from PVLA01002973.1 coordinate 175,149, forward strand.
GGGCCCACAGTGGGGAGGCCACGCGGGACGCTTGACACAGCCTCTGACCTGAACATGGATTTCTACTTCCACTTCCTTCTGCTTCTCCTCCCAGAGGAGCTCAGGGTTAAAGCTCTGGCTGGGGTGTTTGCTCTCATTCCGGTTCTTCCACACATCTGGTCCCATAAAATGAAGGGTATGTGAAGCCGTGAAGCCAGAACCCCACACATGCATGCACACATCATGCACAGGTGCACACGGGGGCCAAGGAGCCCACCCGTTCCCACTTGGCATTGATTCTATCCAGGGCTTCACCCCAAGGCCCACAGCCACAGGATTCAGACCCAACCCCGTGACACCCCGACCCGGGGCGTCTCCACCACCCCTTCCACAGGCTCAGCAGCCACCTGACACCCACCCCGCAGTGTCCGCTCCCCCACAAGGCCCTAAGGCCGACACAGCCCGGCCTGTTACCTGTGTACTCCTGGTGACCCGCAGTGATCACGGGAATAAATCTGGACGGCAGCACTCTCGGCATCGTTTCCACCTCCTAGGGCAGAGCCGTGCTTGCGGCCTCGCCCTCCTGCCTCCGCTAGTTTCCACCTCTGCTTGGCCCTTCCCTGGCCAGCCTGGTTCTTCCGTACCCGCCTGTGCCACTGCCCGTCTCACCCCTCTCTTGGCCTTCTCTCCCTTCTTCTTCTTTCCCTCCTGGTCTCTGTCCTTACTCGTGTCTTTCGCCTTCGTTTTGCTCTCCCAGGGCTCCATCTGCAGTTCCATTTTCACCTGCAGCCAATGACAAGTGTCTGTGGCCCAGGAGATGTTAGAGAGTTAGCGAGCTCCTGGCCTGGGCCAGCAGGGACCAGGACTCCCAGGGCCAAGGCCATTGCCAGAGCCCAGCTTCACTGGGCTCCCTGAGAAAGGGCTGTTCTGAGCAAGGCTGCCACTCACTCCTGTGTCTTGGACACCTGAAGCCACAGTGGTGCAAGACCACTTCCTCTCTGGGGCCAGGGCTGCTTTCCCTAGGCCCCATACCATCTTTCCAGCCTCCATCTGCCCTCTGGTCATGGTCACATCTGCCTCCACTGAAGCTAACCCTCCCCATCCTACCACCACTCTCAGCCTGCACTCACTACTCTCTGTGACCTTGGGCTTTGTCTGCCATAGAAAACCTCCTGTCCCCACTTCCAGGGTACCTGCTCTGGAGTCTTGTCAGCAAAGATCACACAGGAACCACCTAATGACTCATCTGGATAATCAGGGAACCGGCCAGTGACGGCACTGTGTGGACATAAGATGGTTGGAGACGGAGGGTTGGAAAGACGGAAGGGTGGGTAGACACATAGATGGATAGGTGATTGAATGAGTGGGTAGACAGATGAATGGGTGGACAGATAGATAGAAGGATAGGTGGAGAGAAGGATGTGGGGATGTGTG
>PVLA01002973.1:176661-236631 GCA_004027455.1 Hydrochoerus hydrochaeris
TGGATAGATGGTTGGATGGGTGGTTAGGTGGATGGATAGATGGTTGGATGGGTGGTTAGGTGGATGGATAGATGGTTGGATGGTGGTTAGGTGGATGGATAGATGGTTGGATGGGTGGTTAGGTGGATGGATAGATGGTTGGATGGGTGGTTAGATGAGTGGATGAGTGATTGGATAGATGAAAGGATGGGTGGAAGGGAAGACAATGTATGGATGGATAGAGAGATGGAGAAGGTGAACAGAGAGGTGGAGGAAAGGGGAAAGGAACGGGCAATTATGGAGTGCAAAGGAGAGACTTCTCTGGGGCCATTTGTACTCTTTCCTCATCACATCCTGGCATTTTCTCTTCTCCAAGAGGGAAGATGAGTGTAGAGCTGGTCTTGTACACTGGAGGTTCATGGTTTAAACCAAGAGTGTTAGCAGAGTTTGGGGTGTAGGAGGAGGAGGAAAGGGCCAATCTGGACTAGAGAGAAATGGCTGGAGAAAGGGACAGGAGCAGCTCAGGGGGCACTGGGGAGAGGAGGGAATGAAGGTGGGACCCTGAGGCTCTAGACACTGACCGGCACTCGATAAACCACTGTCGGATTTGCTCTCTCATTTTCTCCTTCATGGCGGGGCCCTCCGTCTCAGCCACGGATTCCCGAGCCTTCACCCTGGCCGCACGGAACTCCTCCTGCATCTCCTTCTGGCGGGCCTTCCGGGTCACCTCGCAGAGGGTGGCCTTCTGCAGGATGCGCAAGTGCTCTGCCTGGCTGGACGCAGGGAGCTGGGGAACATGGGGACAGAGGCTGGGGGCTGAGGGCATGGGTGGCGGGGCGCACCTGCCCCCGCTCCCCGCCAGCACAGCGGGCCGGAGCCGCAGGCTTGCCTGCATCAGGAGAAATTGCGCTCCTTGCCGACGCTCATCTGTGTAAATTACTCCGATAATGAGTTTGTTGAAAACATCCAGGCGGGGGTGGGGGGCGCCCACCCTCCAGCGCCCCCTCCCTGAAGCCTCTGGCCCCAGCCCCCAATGCCCCACCCGCTGCCGAGTTGGCAGCCACTCTCGAAGCCACTTTCCCGCCTCATTGGCTCCCAAATGTATTTTAAATATCACTCTGCGCAGAGACAATTACTGAAAACGCTGAGCCCACACTGTTGATGGGCCCGGGCGGCCGAGCTCATTCCTCACCCGCCACCATGCCGTGCCCCCAACCTCTTCCCGCGGACCCAACCCACCTCCCTCTGCCTGCTCTCCCTCCTGGGGTCCAGCGCTCCAGCCCCCCAGCAAGCCTCTGACCTCTGCTCCCACCCAGCGGCCCAACCTGCCAGGACGTGGCGCCTCCCCAAGGAAAAGCCCTTCCTTCCCATCTGGGCCCCCGCCGGTCCCCCACCTCCTCCTCCTGTACCTCTGCCCCACTCCTGCCAGTGTCTGTCTGTCCCAAACTGGCAGCAACTGCCTGTACCAGGGCGCAGTCAGACAGCAGAGAGCAGATTCAGGTATTGGCCAGCTCATCCGCCTGTACACACGCACGCACGCATGCACGCACGCACGCACACACCACGCCGCGCAGTCCACTTGGCCATCCTCCCTGCACAGCTGAGCAGAGGCGGGTCTGGGCCCCAGAGTGAGTGGGAAGCTTGTGGCCCGCAGAGCCCTGGCTTGGATGCAGCCTGGCCCAACGCATACGCCCTTGGGGAGCCCAGGGCTCTGCTCCTCCTCCCCCTGCTGTCACCCGAACCTCTCCATCCAGCTGGGCAGGGGTGCAGGGTTGGGATGCTCCATGATACCGCACCCCCATATCTGAGCTCTCTCGGGCGGGGGCTCTGGAAGGAGGGGTGTGAGGGACACGCCTCAGTGGCTTTCCTTTCCTCTGCTTCTCTCCCCCCAGGATCTCGGGCCAGTGTGAGCGGAGCGCTGAGGGCACTGGAGGGCTGGGTGCTGGTGCTGACCCAGAGGACCGAGGGCCCGGGACCCCGCAGTGGCCGGGCAGGCTCACCATGCCGATGAACTCCATCTCCGCACGCCGGTCCCGCTGGGTGCGCCTCCTCTGCAGGTGACCTTTCCATACCTGGGGCGAGGATAGCGGGGCTCAGGTGCTGTCCCCACATAATCAGAAGGGTGGGGCTCGGCCCGGCAGCCTCCAGGTCCAGGCTGGAGGAGGGCAGCAACTTGGCAGGAGCTCACCTAGTTATTACAACGGGCTTTTTGTTTTGGTTTTGTTTTTTCATGGTGCTGAGAATGGAACCCAGGGCCTTTGCACTAAGCTACTTCTCCATCCCTTTTCTGATATTTTATTTTGAGATAGTTGCTAAATAAATAACCCAGGCTGGGCTGGAATTTACTATCTTCCTGCCTTAACATAGCACAGTGCTGGGATTACAGACCTGCACACCATGCCCAGAGACCTGGGTGCGCGACCTTGCCCATTCCAAGTGCAAGTGGGTACCTTCCCAACCCCACCTGTCCTGGGGACAGCTGAGTGACAGCGGGTGGGAGGTGGGACAGGCGGCAGAGGGGGCAGGGCCAGCATCTGGACAAGCAGGGTCGGCCTCTGGACTCTCCAGGCTGGGTCCCCCAGCTCCCGTGGCCAGCACAGGATGGCCCACAGTACTTGGGCAGTTTCTATGTCCTTCCCTTTTGTGTGCTGGACGGAGAACTCTAAGACTGGAATGTATATTTCCACAGTTTTCATGTCTGGTGACAAGGACAGCTTGCCCGGCACGTGATGGGCAGAGGTGAGTCCTGTGTCCTGGGCTCCTCCATTTGGCTGGATTCTGGTGTGTCACCCACATGCAAGTGCAGGTAGGGTACTCAGTGTCCTGAGTGGTAAGGTAAACCCTGTCCCCTCTGGGAAGGATGTACAAGGTATGATCGCAAAATATGGCGAGTGTTTAACGTTTTTAAAATGACAGACACTTTGCCGTCATTTGAATCTCCCTCAAAACCCTCCCCCTCGCTTCAATGACTTGAACCCCATCATTCTTGTAACTTTGGGCAGACGCTCAGGAAGTCACTCCTGAGTGTCTTTAGTTGGCCCTCACGGCTGCCTCAGTGTCCTCACGTTTCGTGGTCATTCTGAGTTTGGAGGAGTCAGAAGTCACACAGCGCTGGAGCTGGTGAATAAGGTGGGTGAGGGGGTGGCATCGTGTTTTTATAAGCCCGCTTTTCCACAGGGTGGCGCCGGGCAGCGGCAGTGACCACATCTGTAATCACATGGCCTAAAGGCATGGAAGGGGACTTCCGGAGCTGCTGCAGAAAGGGGCAGGAACGGTGGGAATGTGCTGGAAGCTGGGAGAAGGACCTTGGGATTAGCGGCGGTGTGTCTTTTACTGTAACAGAATTTTAAAAACAGCATATACTGGGCTTTCTCCTTGTTCTTTCCCAGGATGGTGTCTGTTTGACGGTTTGGTCTGGAGGTTTTGGGGGAAAGGGGATGGAGCCTTTCTCTAGTGGGCTGGGAGACAGGAATCTTTAAGGCATGGCGATTTGAAAGACAGAAAGCAGGAGAGGAGGTAGACTTGAAACAGAAACAAGGCCCAGCCTCGAGGCTGCTTGGGTTTCTGGAGGGAAACAGCGGCAAACAACGTTGGGACCAGGCCCAGCAGCTGCCTCCTCTGCACCAGAAGCTTCCTCGGGCCTCTCTGGTGCTGGCGGCCCACAGCGGCGGCAGGATTTCTGGGAGTGGAGAAGAAGCCGGGCTGCACGCTGTGCAGTGAGCTGTTGGGCGGCAGGCTTGTCTGGAGCCCAGGGAGCAGGGGAGCAGGGTGGGCAGATGGTGCTATTTGATGCTGAAGCAAAGTGGACCCTAGGAAGACAGAGCTTCAGGGGACTTAGATCACACTTGTCCTCAGACTCCAGTTCAACACGATGCTCAGGGTATATTTTGGTGGCTTTTTTTGTTTTGTTTTGTTTTACAGTCATAATTTTTGGAATGATCATTTGTTGTTTTGAGATTCTTAGATTTTTTTTTTTTTTTTTTTAGACAGGGTCTCACTATGTAGTCCATGCCAGATTTGAACTCACTGTGGATCCCAGGCTGGCCTCAAATTCATGACAATCTTCCTGCCTAAGCCTCCTGAGTGCTGGCATTATAGGTATGTACCAGCATGTCTGACTCTACTAAGCTCCATTTTAATGCTAATTATGTTGCTGGGGCTTTGATGGCACCCTACTTCAAATCCATTTGAGGACAGAGATACAGACTGAGTGAATATTAAGCAAGGAAGTTAGATGCTGACAAAGGCCCCCGGGGACAGCAGAATCCAGGCACCTGCAAAGCCTAGAAGGCTTCTTGGAGGAGGTGGCCTTGCCCAGCCCTCCTTCTAGGTACTGCCGTTACCTTCTGTATGATCAGAGCCGCCTGGTCCTGACTGAACTCGGGCCCTGCGTCCTCCTGGATCTTCCGATCCCGTTCCTCCTCTCTCCGAATCTCTCGCATGAAGGCAGCTCGGAGCAGGCCCTGCCGTGCACGCTCGGCGGTTTGCACCAAGATTATGGCCTCCGTCCTGGGTATTCCTGGAGGACTCTGGGTGGAGCAGGGGGACAGAGCAGGCGAAATGAGGGGCAGCTTGCATCCAGGGTGGGCAGATACCACGGGACACATGGGGGTATGGTCCTCCTGGGCCAGTAGGGGCCCTCGGGGCAGAGCTTCTGCCCCTTTACCTCCTGGGTCACCGCCACGCTGGACAGGATCTCAGCCAGCTTCTGCTGCCGCTGCTTCACTGTGCTGGACTGCTCCAGCTGGAAGTATTTGGGGATCGGGACCTCGAGGTCGGCCTTTGGGACACAGGGAGGGAGGAGGGTCAGGTACAGACCCTGGTTGTCCAGCCACCCATTGCCAACTGAGCTGTCTCCTCTCCTCTGGGCCCCAGTGGTGGGAAACTCGGAATTTTGGGTCATTGGGCGGAGTCCCCCAAGGTCATCCCTTCCTTCCCCTGCCCCCTTTCTGGCCCAAGTTGAATTTTTTGTTTTTTGAGACAGATTCTTGTACATCATTTTAGGCTTGGACTCTGTGTTGTCCAAGCTAGCCTCAAATTTGGAGTGATTCTCCTGCCTCAGCCTTCCCTGAACTGGGAACACCAGGTTTTCTTTGTTCCACTCTCAGCTGGACTCTGGAGGATCCTGAGAAAGTCTGTGGTCCAAATCTGTCTGTGCCTCACTGGGGAGCTTTCACTCTGCAGATTCCTGGGCCCTGCCCCAGACGCCCCCAGCAGAACAGCAGGGCCTGAGAGATCTGTGCCTTTCCCAAGCTGGGTCAGGGAAATGCTGAGGCTGGCTGGGCAGGGAGCAGGGCCAGAACCCTAGCCTGGGGGCAGGGCTAGCGTCCTCAAAGCAGCTCTGTGCTCTAATGCCACGGATCACCCGGGGGTACTGCAGCAAGGCGGGTGCAGGGCTAGCGGGCCCCAAGTGCAGCCGCAGGCTCCACTGAGCAGCAGACAAGTGGGCGAGGCTGAGCTGCTGCCCAGAGACTCCATTTGGAGTGGAGGAGCCCCGGGCAGACCTTCCTAGTCCCCACCCTGCAGCTGCGCCCCCACCCTGAGGAGCCCCAAAGCCCCCTCTGGTCCGGAGACCAGACCCCATGTCACCCTCCCGCTGTCGCAGGGCCCCAGCGGCACCGGGGTCAGCATGAGGTCCTGCAGTGCGTGGTCCAGGCAGTGGGTCTCACACAGGTCCACGCGCACCAGCTCGTCCTTGAGCTCCAGCACGCGGCCCGCCACACCGTCCAGCAGGCGCCGCACGAGCAGGCGCTTCTGCGGCTGTGCCATCTGGTCGTAGATGGCATCGAAGCGGCGCAGCAGCCCCAAGTAGCGCAGGTAGAGCACGCAGAGCCGGTGCCGGAAGGCCTGGCGCTCCTGGCCAGGCACAGCGTCCGGCAGGGCCTGCTCTCGGTCCAGCAGCTCTTGCAGTGTCCCATGGGAGGCCACCCAGAGGCGCTGGTAAGTACTGGAGGGGGGTAGCACGGGGTGCTCTGAGCCGGGCAGGGGCCAGTGGGGGTGGGGAACGGGAGAGGCTGAGACAGACACCGGAATGGCCCTGGGTGGTGGGGTGAGGGACTGGAGGCCTGGAGCCTGGCGTGGTGGCGCACACCTGTAATCCCAGCACTCAGGAGGCTGAGGCAGTCAGATTGCCAAGAGTTCCTGAATTAGACTGGACTCCACAGTTTAACCCAGTCTCGGGGCCCCAAGAAGCCCCAGCCTTCGCTCACCTCTCCGACATGGCGCCCACACCTCACATTCCCCTTTGTGACCTGACCGGAGCCCACAGAACCTGGCTGGTTCTCCTGGGCTCCGGCAGAACAGGCTGGGTTTAGGGTTCTGACTCAGCGTTCTAAGGCTGTGGGGAACCTGTCTAGGAAGCTTCCCCAAAAGCAGCAGGAGCAGGGTGGTGCGGGTGAAGGCGGGGCAGCCTGTGGGACGCGGTGGTGACTTTCCTTGTGAGAATGAGATAAAATAGCCATGAACATTTAAAGTCACCTGGAAGCTGTGCCGCTGTGGGTAAACTTGTCCTAAAGCGTTATTCTTCCTGTGACTTCTCATTCAGAGGAAACGTTCCTGCCTCTTTTTTCTTTTTTTCCTTTTTGAGGTCAGTTTTGCTAAGCTACACAGGCTGCTCTTTAATGTCAAAGGGTCCTCCTGCCTCAGCTTCCCCAGCTGCTGGGGATACAGACATGCACCACTGTAAGGAGCTCCTCAGCTTCCCGTGCAGTTTGCCTTTACCATACTCTTTCTCAAGGGGGGCGGTGTTGGGCCTCGCATGCGCTGAGCACGCGCTCTACCCAAGCTCTGCGCTGGGCTGGCCTTCACTTTCTTTTTCTTTTCTTTCTGAGACAGGTTCTCACTATTTAGCCCAGGCTGGCCTTAAATTGTTTCTCATAAATTGTTCAGACCTTACATTTTTATGTCTCCAAGATTAGAGGCTGGGCGTGGTAGCACATACCTATCCAGGATGCTGGGAGACCGAGGCAGGAGGATCATAAATTCAAACCCAGTCTGAGCAATTTAGCAACTTAGTGAGACCCCGTATTGAAGTTTTTAAAATACATATTTATATGTGAAAAGGGGACAGGGAGATGGGGCTCAGTGCAAATGCCCCACAGTCAGTTCCCTATACCGAAAAAGAAAACAACAAACAATAACAACAATAAACCCCAAATACCCACGGAGCAGTGCCACGCAAATCCGCTGCTTCTCCCAGCAGTGCTTCATATGGAACAGCGGGACCCTGTGGGAAACAGAGTCACAAGCGTACAGCCTCCAAGTTACCCTCCGAGTCGGACTGTCAGGCCCACAGAGGGGAGAATCCCAGCCCTGCTCACCACGGAGGCTGCTCAAACGCTCCCAAAGCGTTGTTATTACCTGTCACTTAGCGTGTTCAGGAACAAGGCTGTTAAAAGTGTGTGTTGTGATCCTGACTGTGGTAGCTTCAAAAAGCCCCCCCTTGCCCCAGCCCTTACCCTGGCTGCTTCACACCTGTCTTTTTCATTCATTCTTTCACTCACTCACTCATTGGTGAGTGAGGTCATGTGCACCAGGCAGCTCTCTATGCTGGGTGACATCGCAGCTCCACACATCTTTTCAAGTCGCCACAGGGTGTGGGGACAGGTCACTCTTTATTTCTGGCAGGCTGAGGGTCACTTGGAGTTGGTATACTGGGCAATGGCCTTGGGGCCCTCGGACACAGAGTGCTTGGCCAGCTCCCTGGGTGGCAGTGGGCACGTGGCACCTGGACCTCCTGGAAGGTCAGCATGGTCTGGCCCGAGTCCTGAGCCAGCTGGGCAGCTTCCTCTGCCAGCTGCTTGAAGACATCGTTCACGAGCGAGGTCATGATGCTCGTGGTCTGGGAGGATCCCAGTGTCAGGGGGCACCTGGGAAAGCAGGACCAGGGTGTTCATGGGGCCCTGCCTGGCCCTGTTTCCAGCAGACCAGAGACAGGAGCTGTGCCCCCTCCTCAGCGTCCTCCAGGGCCAGCAGACAGCAAAGGAGGAATCTGCCTTTCCTTTTCACTGCCACTCACACACTGCATGATGACGTTTGGGGCAGCAGACTGCACATATGACAGTGGTCCCTGTGAGGTTAAATTGCCTGGTGATGGTCGCAGCCATCTCAGTTTGTGCACAGATCCTGTGACGTCCCCACAGAGATGACACTGGCTAACAACGCATTTCTCAAAACATGTTCCTGTCATTTAGAGGACATGTGGCTCCATAGCCAAGTTAAGAAGCAAAAACGCCACTGCTCTACCTGCAGTGACACTGTTGGGTCCCTTGGGTAAACCCTCATTCGCATCTGTGTTTAACAAATGGGGTCAGTGACATGGGCCTCTTGCTTTTGTGCCAAGTGCATTTGTTTGCACGGCGATGGTGGAGTGGCCAAATCTGGGTTCCTGCCACCATTCCTCTCCTAGTGGACATTAATGGGCTCACCATCTGCCATTAGCCCACACTCTAGGAAACCTGCATCTCGGCCTCCTGTGTGAGGATCGTAGGAAGCTCCTGTGGGTGGGGCGATCGCTAACAGGGTCTGCGCACTTAACCGGGTATGAAGTCCTCAAGAACCAGATGTCACCGGAGTCAGGAAACTGTCATCCAGCCTGACCACCCACCCACCCGTGTGACCTTGAGAAAGACACTTTCTTCTTGACCTCCATTTCCCTTCCTGTCACACACGCCTCATACTGAGTGATCTCTACACACATGGCAGAGAACCGGGGGTGGACAGGTCAGATGGAAAGCGGGGGCGGAGCGACTGCCCACGGTCTGTGCCGAGCCACTGGGGAGGCAGAAGGAGAACTAGGCCAGGCTCCCGATGCCCGGCCCCCTCTGTCCCTGCTGCCTCTGGTGCTGTTCAAGGCTGGGTTAGTCCAAATTCCCTGTCATCACCACCTATAGTCTTCAGGGGTTCTGGGATGAGCGTTCACAGTGGGACCAGCTCAGGCACCGGCTGCAGCTCTGCTGAACAGGCTGGTGACTCTGAGATGGGGCTGGCTACAGGGCACCCCAGCGTGTAGTCCACGGTGTCCCATCCCAGGACCCCCGCCTCTCATGCAGGAACAACAGGCATCCACAAGCAAGAATCAGGGCAAGGACCAGTGGGGAAGGTGCCATGGGCTTGTCCAAAGCCAGGGCAGCCCAGGCGGGCATTGCCACTATTGGCCATGTGACAGCTGCCACATGCAGTGTCTCCACATGCAGTGTCTTCATCTATAAAGTGGACATGGTGGCTCATACCTGTGATTCCAGCATTCGGGAAGCTGAGGCAGGAGGACTGCTGTGAGACTACAGAGTGAGTTCAGGTCCAGCCTGAACCACACGGCAAGATCCTATCTCAAAAAACAAACAAACAAACAAACACCATACACACAAAGATAAAAATAAGGGAAAATAAAGTAGGCAAACCCCAAGCCCTCAGAGCCAGCAACCCCTGTCCGGGCCTTCTGCAAAGCCCAGGGCACACATGCATGTCTGGGCCATGGTGTGTTCAGAACTGAGTCACAGCCTATGTCCCCTCTAAGACTCAGCACCATCACCCCGTGTGCCCAGCACCCTGTGAGGCTGTGGGAGGGTGGGCGCATGCTGTGAAGGGGAGGTGATCAATCCGGCATCCGTGCCCAGGCCAGCGTCTCCCTGCCCTCCCCGCTCAGCGCCTCACAGATACACACATGGGGTTTCTAGGAGCTGACACTGTCTCCTGGCCTTTTTGCCTCCAGAGCTTCAGCTCCTGAGGCCCGAGACTGCTGTTGCCACCCATAGCCCGCACTCATCCCCCCCCCCATCCTCGCCAGCGCCCCCTGTGCTTCGAGCCTCTTAATGAAGCAGGCGCCTGGCCGCGTGTGGCCAGGGCTGGGGTGGGGGTGGAGCCTGGCTCAGCCCTCCCCCAAACCAGCTGCGGGCTGATCACCAGGACCAACCAAGAACTTTCCTGCCTTGGCTGCCTCCCCCGGCCCGCCGGTGAACAGGGGCACTAGCTGAAGTTAGCTGGCTCCAGGACTCACCATCACGGAGCACGCACCGCTTGACACAGGAAGGACTGCAGGTCCCCCTCACACAGCCCCACATTCATCACTTGGAGAAGCGTGCTGGGGGCAGGACTGCAAGCGGGGTGCGACAGCTGCTCTTGCAGGGTGGGTCACAGTCTAGTTGGAAAGGAGGAGGAACGAAAGGCCAAGGGCAGCGATGGTGTGGAGCTGAACGAGGCTTAGGCTCCCAACGGAAGATGAGTTGGGCGGAGGGGCCTGGACCAGACAGACAGCAGGGGAGCACTTGGGTTGGGGTGCTCAGGAGCGGAGGGCCAGGAGCAGAGCAGCAGCAGCTCCGTCCTGGATGTGGCGCTCAGCTGCAGAGAGACTGCTGCACGGGGAGAAGAGAACCATCTCTCCCTCCGCACCTGCCTGTGAGCCATCTTCAGGCTCCTGAATGCTGTGATCAGAGAACCTGGAGCAGCATGGCAAGTAGCCTTTGGGGCGGAGGAGGTTCCAGATCAGGAAGAATGTGGGAGCCTTAGGCCTGACCTGATTCCTGGTCCAGCAGCAGCGTCTCGACTACTGTTTGCTTCAAGATGGGAGGGGGTGTGGTTTCTGACCCGAAACAAGGCATTGCATGTTTTAGAACATGTAGTTAATGGACCGAGCGGGGTTTTTTTTTTTTTTGGTTTTTTTATTTTTTTGGAGACAGGGTTTCGCTTTGCAGTTCAGGCTGGACTTGAACTCTCTTTGTAGCCCAGGCTGATCTTGAACTCACAATGATCCTCCTGCCTCAGCCTCCAAGTGCTGGGATTACAGGAGAGTGCCGCCACACCTGGCTGGACCCAGTATTCTTAAAATGATCACAACTGGTTTTCTTTTGGACCAACAAGCTGACTGAAGCTACTACTATACTCTGACAGCTCTGGGCCTTCCTGCTCCTTGGCGCAGAGACACTGCCTGCTGGGGCCAGGGTACTAGTCCTTGCTGGTGGCTCCTACGCCCTCTGTCCAAGGCAGCTCCAGGTCTACATGGTTATCAGTTATCAGAGGAGATCCCGGCCCTCAGCTTTCAAGTCAGAGCAGCAGGCCTACTCTCCGGATAGCTGCTCAGAATGTGAATGCTCACATCTCCTCCCGTCTCCACAATTCAGCATCTGATTTATGTCCCCTCTGCGTCTCAGTAGCTTTCCCACTCAGTGGTGAGCTCCTTGGGGGGTTCCAATACCATCTGGGAGCTGCCCCCACTCCAGATGTGCTGTGAGGGGTCCTGAAAAGTCACATCTGTTTTTCTGCAGACGCCTGCCGATGTTTTGGGGTGGGGTGACAAGTTGCATCAGGGTGGCCGGCTGCAGGTGAGCCTGGTGGCACACGGGCTCAAAGTTCACAAGTGACTGCTGTGACCAGGCTGCATGGAACCAGGGTCAGGAGCTGGACGGATCTGAGGTGCTGCAGTGGGCAGAGACGCTGGGCCTTGGGCATCTGCACTGCCTGGGCACCAAAGGGAACGGACGGACAGGCCCAGAGCCAGCAGTGCCCACTTGCACGTGCGGCTATGGCCCTGCAGCTGGGACACCTGTACCCCCAGGGAACCTGCTGGAAATGTTCACTCCCCGATCTTCCAAAACCCACCACACTGCAGGGCCTGCATCCTGGGCTCGGACAGGCCCTGCAGGTGACGAGGCTGGTTGGGGAGCTGCAGGGGAAGACACAGCTGCTCTCCTGTTTCCAGCACTGCCAGGCCCCACTCAGCTGAGGGGGAGGAGAGCTGGTCCCACAGGGAGAAGAAAAGGACCCCAGAAACCTGGGAAGGAAGGCAGGGAGGGAAGGAAGATGGCTTCCTCTTTCTTTATTGGACGCTTTATAGATGTCACAAGGTCTAAGAGTTACACTGTTAAATAATTGTTTAAAAACTGACCAGGCCCAAGGCCTGGTCTGCAGCTCCAAACCAGAAGCATGAAGGAATGGGGGCGGTGGGCTGGGGGTTCTTCCAACATCACCAAACCCACAACACCAGGCTCTTCCACTCCCTCCCCGGTCACATTGAGGCTTCGGGCCCGTGGGCCAGCCCGTAGGTGCCTCTCGCTGTGCCTCTCTTGGGGCAGGAGGCCAGTGAGGGCTGGAGGGGGCAGTCAGCCGAGCTCAACAGACAGATGGAACCAGGAGGCGGAGGAGGCAGACAGGTACCGCCCAGCAGTGGGCGGGAGAGCAGCGAGGCAGGCTGAGGCGGGGAGGGCTGGGGCAGCAGTGCAGCGATGCAGGACGCGGCCCCGGGCTCCTGTCCTGAGCAGCCGGTCAGGTGGCAGCTGGCGGTCCGCAGGTGGTGCTCCTGACCCAAGCCCAGCCAGGGGCTCACACGTTGTGGGTCCTCTTTGTGAGCTGAGGTTCCTCGTCCACCAGCTTGGACTTGAGGTGCTCCTTGTAGGCCAGGATGTCTCCAGGCCACTTGGTGATTGCCTGCTTCTCACACACCCAGATTTCCTGGGCCACCTGCAACCAGATTCCGGGCTGAGTGGCCAGCGTCTCAGGGTGTCCCACAGGAAATGGTCATGCCCCTCCGGGCTTCTGCCCAAACCTACATCCAGCTCAGTCTCACTGCCCCACGCCCTTTTTCGGGATGTCTGACCCCAGGGTGCCATAACCTGCAGGCTCAGGAGCCTTCCGAGCCAGCAACCGCTGCCGCCCTATTCTGGGACCTGGCAGCGTCCGTGCGGACCTGTTCACAGCCCTGGCGCTCAGCTGGCTTTCCTGCCCTGTCTTCCCTCCTCCAAGGCTGTGGAAACAGCCTTCCGCACAGAGGAATACCAGTTTTGGATTGAAAGATCCTGGGACAACAGGAAAAGACCAACTCCTCTCCATCGAGGCCAACACCAAGGTGACGGAGGTCCCCACGGAGCCATGAGACCTGTTCCTCACCACCCTCCATGTCCCGTTCATCGATCCCACCCCGAGTGCCCGCCACAGCCCAGCCCGTGTTCTGCGCATCGCCCTCACCTGCTGAATGAGTCTGAAGTCATGGCTGACCAGCATCATACCGCCCTCAAACTCATTGATGGCGTCGGCCAGCGCGTCGATGGTCTCAATGTCCAGGTGGTTGGTGGGCTCGTCAAGGAACAGCATGTGAGGGTTCTGCCAGGCCAACCAGGCCAGACACACTCGACACTTCTGCCCATCTGACAGGTTCCGGATGGGGCTCACCTAGGAGGAGCCGGGCCCCAGGCCGCCTGCGTCATCCTCCCCACTTTCCCCAGCTCCCCGGTTACCATCTCTGGGGGCCTGACAGAAATGCCCTGCTAAAGCCACACCTTTGCTCTCGGCGCCGAAACGCTGAGGCGTGGAGCCACCCATTGGCTCCCTGGCCCCAGGTCTGATCCAGCAGTTTGCTTTCCAGGCTGTTCGCTCCCCTGCTGTCAAGCGCTCTGGGCGAGGCCGTGCGGAGGCCAGCCCCCTCTCCCTGCCCCGAGCTGGGACGGCGCCTGCCTGGGCTTCCGGCCGTGTCCTCCGCTCACCTGCTGCTTCCCGGTCAGGCCGTACCGACCGATGATCTTCCTCATCTCCTCCTTCTCCTTGATCTCAGGGTAGCACTTCATCATGTACTCCAAAGGCGACAGATCCAAATCCAGCTGCTCCTGGAGGTGCTGCAGGACAAAGGGCCCACACAGGTGACGGACAGCTTGCTTCCGAGCCCACTGGAAGGAGCGCCGGCCGGACAGCGCTCCACCTCCACCCAGGCGCCTGTGCAGGACCCAAGCGAAGCAAGGACGAGCTGGAGAGGCTGCTCCCGGGGGAGGGGGCGCGGCCCCGCCGACACCCAGGCAAGACCGGGGCCCCAAGCCTGCCCTCAACCCCAGGTCTGTACCTGATGGTAGCGGCCTATCTTGACGTGAGAGTGCTTTCGGATCATCCCGTCTGTAGGCAGAAGCTGGGGAGAGGAAAACAGCAGGCGGGAGTGAGCGCGCGAACAGAGGTCACAAGCACAGAGGTCACAGGCAAACCCGCTGTACCCTGAACAAGGCTCGTACAACTTCCCGGACACTATCTACTTCGCCAAGTCAGACTGTTATTCTGGTCGCTCTAAAAATACCTAGGAAGCTAGGTTTAGTGGCACAGACCTACAATTACAGCTACTTGGAGGCTGAGGCAGGAGGATCACAAGTTTGAGGTCAGCCTAGCAAGAGCTTTCTCTTAAAATGCTGGGGACATAGTTCAGTGGTACAGTACCTCTGGGTTAATTCCTAGTACATCCTCCCACCCTCCAAAATTAAGAATCATATACTGAAACTGGCTTTGTCAAGGCAGACAAAAAATGCAACTTAGCCGGGCGTGGTGGCTCATGCCTGTAATCCCAGCACTCAGGAGGCTGAGGCAGGAGAACAGTTGCGAGTTCGAGACCCACCTGGGCTACAAAGTGAGCTCAAGGCCAGCCCCAAACTGCACAGAGACACTGTCCCAAAAAAAGACAACAAACAAACAAACATCCATGCAATCTATTAAGGACTTATGACCTGTCTACTAGAATGAACTACACTGAGTAACAAGGGACTTGGATGTAGGTATAACATGTCTCCCAAACAGAAATATGCCTCCATATATACAGAGGTTTCTGCGCCCTGAGCACGGGAAACAGCAGACACGAGGCTGACCCGTGCATTCACATGCACACTGTCACCCAGATTCCCCGCTTCCACTCCTGCATGGCCACTGCCTTCTCTCAGGAAGCGGAGGCAACGCAGAGCCTGTCTCGACGGTAGTCATGTCCGCTGCAGCATCCGTCATACCTCTCCAGTTAGCAGCTTCAAAAGAGTTGACTTCCCTGCTCCATTGGGCCCCACGAGAGCCACTCTTGTGTCGAGGTCAATACCAAATTCTAGATTATTGTAGATGCAAGGCTGAGGGGGTTCAAGAGAAACACAGACACGAGTCGGACCATGGCTCTACTCTGCCTGCCCACCAACCAGGTGGAGTCCAGGGTGCCACAGGGGCAGCCAGGAGGGCGTGGGAGGAAGGACTTGGCGCTGAGCCCGAGCCCGAACCCACCTCCCACGCACGGGAGCAGTTTCCCTCCCGTGCACTTCTTCAGAGGCCAGCGCGAGGCCCAGACAGGCCCCACTGCTGGCATTCCGGAAGCCCTGCCCACAGCCCCCCAGAACACACCCTGCCTCCCAGCCACATGCGGGCACTCGCTTGCAGGCCCCAGCCTGAACTCACCCCATCCTTTGTGTACTTAAAGCTCACGTTCTGCACCATAATGACAGGTGGGGGGATCTTGCCACATGGGGGGAAATAAAATGACAGCGTCTGGGAAGGGAGGGAGGCCACCTGTTAGTCGGGTGCCATTTATATCCCCTGCTCCCTCAGCCACCTACCGCGGCCCCGTCAGTCTCACCTTGTCGCTCACGACCCTCTCCGTCAGCCCTGAGGCCATCATTTTCTGTAGCGTCTTCTCCTTGCTCTGGGCCTGCCGGGCCAGCTTGGCACTGCCATGACCAAACCTAGCAATGTAGTTCTGCAAGAGACCAGAGAAAAGCATGGAGCACGCACAAACACCAGGTGACTCCTCTTCATTCTGGGGTGACCGACGAGGACCCCGGCCTCTCCTCCATCTCTTCTGCCCCTTATGCGCGCCCCTGTAAGCTCTTCCAACTCTCCTGCCTCTTTCCAGCGGGAGGATGTGGGTCTGGCTCCTTCGTCTCCCTACCTTCATGTGTGCGATCTGGTCCTGCTCCCAGTGAAACCTCTTCATCTGGTTCTCCTCCAGCTCCAGCCGTGTCTTCACGTACTGGTCGTAGTTACCCTGCCGGGAAAAGCACCAGGCGAGCAGACAGCGTTAACCGAGCCTCAGTGTAGTTACCCACTCATCGCCGAGGGGATGCAGGGCGGCGTGGACTTGGCCCTGGCTAGGAGGCTGTGCAGCAGGCGTGTATGGCCGAAGCGCATCCTGACTCAGAGTGTGAGGTCCTTCCTGTCCGGTAGCTTGAGGCCAGCCTCAGCTACGCTGTGAGTTCAAAGCCAGCCTGAGCGACACAGTGAGACCTGGTCTCACACATCCAAAAAAAATAAATAAATAAAAGCAAACTACAGAAGGGAAGGAGGGAAGGCATTAAGATGCGTTATGTACAGGTACCAACTCCCCACGATGAATGTAATCATTTAAAGCAACGCTGAAAAAAATCAACCCCCAGGGTAGGATGATTACTAATACTACAACTATGATGGAGAAGGACTTCTGTGTACGCAAAATGTTCTACAAATGCTTGCAAGCGTGCAGGGAAGTTCTGCAACACTCCCACCAGTGAATCCGGCTGTGCGTGAAAAGCACTACTTTTTACACTACATATTTTACTAAATGGTGAAAACACAAGGTAAGGTACAGTAGGCGAGCTGGTGGGCCCTGAGCTCAAGTCTGCCGTGCCCAGGGAGAGAGAGCCAGTGCCACAACGTGAGAGACCGAACAGGTGCTACATGAGAAGGCAGAGGGAGCAGGCCCATCTCTGGGGACCAGAGAAGGCAAACGCACACCACCCGGAGTGGCCGCCAACCCAGGGTTACGGCCTGGAGGCAGTGGCTTTGGGACAGAAATAAAACAGGACTCCTGGGCCACGTCTTTTTATAGCAATGGGGAGAAAAGAGCAGCTGTATTACTCTGCTTAAAAGGAGAACTCTGTGGTCAGTACCAAGGCTTTTGGAATGAAGCTTCTCCTTTGCTATGGACATGATCATAAAAAAACCCTGCCCATTAGGGTTTCTGGCTGCTACCTTGTTAGCAATCAACCGGTTGGGACCATTACATTGCCCAGGTGAACGCTGTCCAGTATTATTTACAACAGCTACATTTAAAATTCCCACTCCTACCACAAGGCACGCTTAACTCTCTCCGCAGGCTTGCTTTTACCAGTTTATAAGCAGGGACCTCGGCTGCCTCTTGAACTCACTGATGACTGTATCACCACTTTTGCAGGGCGGATGGAATGACGGGTCAGCAG
This sequence comes from Hydrochoerus hydrochaeris, assembly GCA_004027455.1. NCBI lineage: Eukaryota > Metazoa > Chordata > Mammalia > Rodentia > Hydrochaeridae > Hydrochoerus > Hydrochoerus hydrochaeris. Next base: position 193,584 of record PVLA01002973.1, read on the forward strand.
CATTCCTTTGGAAAGGGCTATCTTGAGGACAATCTCATTAAGTGATCTTATGAGTATTAACGAACTCACAGGTGAAGTTTCTTAAATAAAAATTTAGTCCATTAGAAAAACAAAGAACCCTGGAGACAGCTGAGCATAGAGTGGTGCAGGAAGCGCTGGGCCCACTCACCGTATAATACTTCAGTTTCTTGTTGTGCATGTGGATGATGTTGGTGCAGACTCCATTCAGGAAATCTTGGGAATGGGACACAAGGACCAGGATGCGCTTGAAACTGCAAAGCCAAGAACCAATCAGGGAGGTGCTCAAAACTCGAGACGCCTGGGACGGGTGACCTGAGCTTTTGTCCTTTCCCGCCTTCATCAAAGCGCCCTGCAACTCCCACCACCCACGACGCCACCTATCAGTAAGGGAGCCCGGCGCCCTTGGGAGAAGGAGGGGTGGCCAAGTCCCTGGTCAACGGGGGAACGGAGAAGGTGGTTATGCTCACAGCGAGGGCTATGTGATCACAGCTCCACACCGAAGTGTGTCCAGAACTGTGCTGGGCAAACTGGCCCAGATGCAATACAAAAATGAGGCTTTTCTTTTAAAAGAACTACCGAGTCACTATACCCTGAGAAGCTTTCTTTTAAATCTGGGACAATATTCTGGGTTACTCAGTTCTTTAACTGAAAAGACTGTGATCAATTTGGCTTTCCTTCCCTGTCACTCCATCGTCATCTCTGGTGAGAAGCCCCTTTTACATTACGTACATATAAGCAAGAAAATAAAGTCTTTAGTCAAGATGCTGTATTTCAAATAGAGAGAAACCCAAAAATTCTTCAAACTAATGAAGACGAGAAGACCAGCAGACCTCCAGCACGCAGCCTCCCTGCAGCCCTGGGCACCACTGTCCCGGGGCTCGGTGGACCCCGCCCTCCCCCCACACAGCCCGCCTCCCTCCCCTTCCTTACGTCTTCAGTTCCTCTTCCAACCACACACAAGCGTCGAGGTCCAGGTGATTGGTGGGCTCGTCCAGGAGCAGCATGAAGGGCCGGATAAAGAGGGCTCTGGAGGATGGGGGAAAGGGCCTCAGTATCGTGGGCACACGCGGAAGGGACTGGCCTGCCCGCCATGGCAGCTGTCCCAGGCCTGGGGGGCCTGAGTCCCGGAATCAACCTGGGCTCTATGCCTCAGAGCGAAGGGAAACCTAGGGTAGAAAGCGAAGCTGAAGAGCTGAGATGAGGGGCGAGAGCGGGGCTCGGAGGCACGCAGGAACGTGGTCTAGCCCGGCCTGGTGGCACAGGGCTGTCAGCCCAGCACCCGGGGGGGCGGGGAGGGCGAGTACTGTTGCAAGTTCAGGGCTACACAGTGAGTTCAAGACCAGCCTGAACTACCTAGTGAGACCCTGTCTCCAAAAATCATAAAGAATGCAGTCTGGAGATGGGGTTGCAAAGTGAGGGGCCTGTGAGTCTCGTATACTGTGATTAGTGTCCAGGAGGAAGGCAGGACACAGAGGGAATAAACTGCCACCACAAGGAGTGTCACAGTCAGACTGGCCTGGCAGAGCAGCCATGCTCTGGTGAGCACGAAGAGGTAGAAATGTAATCCTACGATGGTGTTGAGACAGGGAGCTTTGGGAGGTGACCGGGAGTAGATAAGGTCACCATAGTGCAGCCCCAAGAGTGAACACTGGTGGCTTTAAAGGTGGGGGGCAATAGGGTGCCGCACCACCTCAAGACTGCCAACAGCAACCTCCAGAAACACGAGTCGCTGCCAAATACCCCAGGTATTTCATTATAGCAGAGGGAAGTAGATGGATGCAGCCAGAGCCTCTCCAAAGATTCCTAACCCAGAATCCAACATGGGGTCACTCTTGGCCACACAGCCAGGAGGCTCACTCCAGCGCACAGTGACAGCCCATCCGTGCTTGTGTCTCACATGATACTTTCTGGCCTCTGACCCCTGCTCCAAACAGCCCCCTCGGGGTAAGCACTCAACTGAGAGAGGCAGGGGGCTGCGGGGGTCAGGAAGGAGGTAAGGACTTACCTGGCAAGGGCAACCCTCATCCTCCAGCCCCCGCTGAAGTCTTTCAGCTTCTTGCGCTGCATGGCAGGGGTGAATCCCAGTCCGTGCAAGATCCGCGAGGCTCTCATCTCCGCCTTGTCGGCATCTAGCTCCTCCAGGCGCTCGTAGAGTTCCATGAGCTTCTCACACTCCGCTGTGGGCAGCGCCAGGCCATCAGGCTTCCTGGAGCTGGCCCGGAAGGCACCCCCCCCGCCCCCCAGGCCTGGCGCCCTACCATCCTCGTGAGCCAGGCGCTCGGCCTCCTTCTCCAGCATGGCCCGCTCTGTGTCCACTTCCATCACACACTGCAAGGGCGTCTTGTCGCTCGGGGGCATCTCACGAGTCAGGTGGTAGATGTCGATGTGCTCGGGGATGGGCACTTCCCGCTTCCCAATGGCAGAGAGCAGCATGGACTTCCCTGGGGGGGAGAGAAGACACCTGCAACTTCCCCACTGTTCCTCTCCGCGGCTCTTCACAGCCAAAGCCGTTCTTTCGTTCCTTCATTCCCTTTACTGGTTCAAATCCTTCTGCCCTCCTTGCGGCCCAGGCTGGCTTCAAACTCGTGGCAGTCCTCCCTCGGCCTGCCACGCGCTGGGATTACGGGTGAGTGCCAGCGTACCCGGCTTTCAAATGCTCGCCGCCCTTTGCTGTGAAGACTTTTTCATTCACAGCAGGTTCCCATACCACTGCTCCTCTGCTCCCACCGGCCTCTCCGGCACTGCCTGCCTAGAGCACCACACAGTGCTCTGTACTCAGTCCCCTTTCCCCGGGCACGTCTGGTCTCCCACACACAGTGTAAACTGGTTTTGTTCACAGCTAGTGCTAACTACTGGACAGATGGGCCAAACAAGAGGGACTTTCCACCTGGCCTTCTAAGAGCCTCACCAATTCCATTTAAGCCAATAAGGCCGTAACGACGGCCCGAGTTCAGTTCCAGTTTGGTGTCACTGAGCAGCTCTTGACCGTGGAAAGTGAGCGACAGGTTGATGATGTGGACATCAGTACTGTTGGGGTGAGAGGCCAGGACACCGGTGACAGCTCGAGCAGCAGCTTTCTTCATCTCAAAGTCCTCCAGCTCCTTGGTGAGCAAATCTACCTCTGTAGACAGAAACGTCATTTGGGGAGGGAGCTGTGACAAGCTCAGATGGCGTGTGAACAGGCAGACCCTGGAGGAGCTGGGGTCGGGTTGTGTGGAGCAGACTGCAAGGTTTCTGTGCTGCCTTCCCGCTCTGCAGCCTCTCTCTCTCTTTATTCCAGCCCGTCTTGGCTTTGTCTTACACTCATGTCCTTGTTCACACCCATCATCCTTAACAACCTTCTACCCTTTACTACTCTGGCCAGCAACAAAATATCCCTGCGGCCCAACTTTACTTGGTTTTGGAGATCATGTTTGTGCTAGGTGTGCTCTCTATGCTAGGATACATCCCTTGCCCTTTTAAATTCTGAGACACAGTCTTGATAAACTGCTCAGGCTGGCCTCCAACTTAGGATCCTCCTGCCTCAGCCTCCAAAGTGGCGAGAGAGAGAGAGAGAGAGAGAGAGAGAGAGAGAGAGAGAGAGAGAACTACTGAAAACATGATCTCTGTGCTCAAAGAGAAAATATACATGAGTAAAAAAATGAATAAAAAAAGACGTAAGAAGGTAACAGTAACACAACATAGCGTACAGCGAATCAGAATATTCCCGAGGTCAAGTTTGACTGGAAGCAGCTTTCCTATCTTCATCTGTGCTTTAATAGAACTGTCAAACATAGCTAGCACAAACACTGTGCTACTAAAACTCAGTGTGTCTGAAAGGACAATGAATAGTCGTATCAGTGGTGGGGAACTGATGACACACATGCTACAGCGAGGGGCTGTTTGTGCCACTGAAAGCTCTACTTATCGCTGGTCTAGATGGAGCAGGACTGGGTAGAGACTTCTCAAGAGCAGAAAAGAGGCTGGGATTAGACGGAAATGGAATCTTTTCCCCACACTCTCATGTTTCCTCATCCATACTTATCAGAAAGCAGACTGTCTTTATAAAAAATGTCCAAGGTGGGTGTGGTGGCACACACCTGTAATCTCAGCACTCAGGAAGCTGAGCCAAGAGGATCTTTGTTTTGTTGTTTTGGTACAGATGATCGAACAGGGATCGAACTTGCGACCTCATTCATGCTTGCCAAGGCACTTATGCAGCTGAGCTAAATCCTCAGGCCAGCAGAAGGATCTTTGTAAGCTGGAGACCAACTTGGGTTACAAAGTGAGCTCAAGGCCAGCCTGAACTGCATAGTGAGACCCTGTCTCAAAATGAGAAAAGAAAGCAAGAAATGTTCAATATTTTCCAAACCAGGTGTGGTGGTGCACGCCTATAATCCCAGCACTTGGGAGGCTGAGGCAGCAGGGTCACAAGGTCAAGGCCAACCTGAGCTACACAGCGAGTTGAAACCAGCCTGAAATACTGAGCAAGAGATCTTGTCTCAAAAACAAACAAACAATCACAAAATATAAGTAACAGAAATTCAGCTGTTCCACAAGGAAATGCCATAAAACAGTTTGTTACTTTTGTTACTATAGACAAGAATATGGCAAGAACTTGGCACACTCCCCATGTGTAGGAATGGAAATTAAACAGGGCCAGGGAACTGACTTCCCCTGTGTAGCTCACAAAGCCCAGGTCTGTCTGCCACTCTGGGGCAGCTTCCTTGATCAGGAAAAGGGTGGCGTACATGCCAACTGTAAGGGCTGGGTTCGGAGCTCAGTGGCCCTGGACACATCTTCACAGCCCACTCCGACTCTCAGCAACCAACTCAGGTGCTGCCCGACCCCTCCGTTCACCTGTGGTCTCTCTGCCATTGGCCTCTTGGTTCTTCTCCTCTGCCACCTGTGGTTCTGTGACAGCATCTCCGTTTTCTTCATGTCCCTTTCTGGGTCGCTGTCGGGCTTTGGCAGCTTCCTTCTTCTTGGCTGCCTTCTTCTTGGCCAGGTCAGAGGGCATGGTGCTGAACCACAGGGACACTCAGTGTTCTTGCAGGGAGTCTGAAGGAAGGCAAACAGATGCTCCACCTGCTGAACTTACTGCCCTAGAGGGCTGCGCCCTGCTCCATCCCTCTGCTGTTTTCCCATCGAGCCTGATGCCCCCGTTCTGTTCCTGCCTGGGCTCTGCCAACTTTGCCAGGGTCTCTCATGCCAACTGCGGGTCTCAGTCGCTGTCTGAACTGCAACATCTCTTCTCCCAGGCCCCGTCCACCCATGCCCAGGGCTGCCCACTCTGAAACGCTCCCGATCCCGGCCCCCAGGTGGGAACCAGGTTTTCCACCCCTCGGCCGATCGCCCGTCTCCGGTTTCTCCGCAACTTGGCGCTCCCCACTTCAGCCTGGCGCCCCACTTTCCGGGTTTCCTCCCGGTAGTCCCCTGCCTCCTCTCCGCGGTCCCTCCACACCCTCTTGGAGTCCAGCCCAGCTCCCCCGGCGGACGCATGCGACCGCCCCCTCCAGGTTCCCCTCGGAGCCCCTACACTCGCCACCCCAGGCTCCTCCTCATCCCGCGAGTCAGTTTCCCTCCCTGGGCCCTTCCTTGCCCCTAGCAGCACTCTCCGTCCCAATCCTGTCCCTCCTTCCTCTTCTCGTCTACCTCCCCCTCATCGGCCAGCAACCTCCCCTCCCGCCCCAGCCGCCGGCCCTCCTGCTCCCCAACTCACCCGGCCTCGCTGCTCGGCCTCTGTCGCAACAGAGCAGTTCCTTGAGCTCCACCGCGTGCGGCCGGCTCACCAGCCAATCACGACCTTTGGTGATTCTGGGCGCACCGCCGCAATGACTTCTGGGAATTGTAGTCTTTAAGTAGAGTTAACCAAAGGCAGGACCCTCCTCAAGAACTACCACGTATCCCAGGGCCAGCTCGTGTCCTTCTAATGTCATCATAAAGCGCGAGAATTGAGTTGGGGGCAGAATAGGTATCAGAGTCTAAGAGTCCTCTGCCAGCGGGTCTGCTTCAGTCCCTAGAAACTGCAAATCCCAGATTGCTCCTCGGATGAACAGGCTGGGCTTTGTAGGATTTACTCCACCTCTTGAAGATCTGTTGAGCAGTATGGAAATACGTAATGAGTGTGTAAGACTACTCAACCCGTCCTGCCAGGAGGGCTGTCGACTACACTTCCCAGCATGCTTCGTCGGAGAATGGGTCGAAACAATGGGAGAGGTGGAGGTGGAAGTAGAAAGTGGCAGAGCAAAGCGCTGGGCTGAGAAGTCCAGGAAAGGTACGCATCGCGCTTTAGCTGACGCCAGTAAGATTCCTTCACGGACGAAAGGCGTCTTCGCTTCTTGAAACCAAAATTTTAGTCTGGTCCGTGGCTACCCAACTTAGAAGGTTGCACACGTCTTTGCTGAACCTGAGTCCCTCAGCTCACCAGCTCCAGAATTGTTACAGAGCTCATAGCTCTGAAGACGTGGTGGGAAGAGCCTACAGTACAAAGACTCCTGGATGAGTTTAGCTTTACCGACTCTTAGCCGTGACCTTGCCTGTTACTTTGAATCTCAATGTTAAAAATCTCTTACCAGACTTCACATTTTACAAAACCTCAAACTTGTAGCCTCAGACACAAGGCAAAGTAGTTACGATCCTTGCTACTTTTACAGGCTTCTTCTGTCCATTAGCGCTTCACTGAAGGGAAGCAAAAGAAACTGTTTCTTCCTCTCTAAACACATTATCTAAAAGTAACATCTTTTGCCCAGGTCTTGTTACAAACAAACAAACTCACACCTCCCAGCATGATAGAATAGTTTTCCTCCTTTACTTACAGTTCAGAGATAAGCCATACTATTTCACACTTTCCTATCTTTGAATGTTCATTTTCCTAGACTACCCTCCACTAATTGAAGTATCTCCTCTCCTGTAGGAGAGGCTATCTCAGGTCAGGCTGAGATAGAGTGACTAGTCACTCCCTCATCTAGGGGCTCATGAGGAAGAAGGAACTTTGAAAAGTAAACGGACTGTAACAAAAGAAGTGAGCTCTGTGTGTTGTTGGAGTACTGAGGTACTTATTATCTAATTATCTTATTTAATTAGCCAGTTGATTTCTGCTAGTCTTTCTTCATTGGCATGGCATCACCATTAACAGCATTAGCTCTGGGCATGCTAGCTACACTCAAACTCCAGGTCTGCCACTCAGAGTCCATTCACAGTGTTTGACCTTGGATAAAGTATGTACTTTTCTCTGTAAAATGAAAATGACAAACATTTTTAAAAAAAAGACTGTAACAGTGCAATAGACAGTTTAGTTAATTGGCTTACAAATAAGCAGTCAGCACAGGAAAAAGGATAAAAGATAGAATAAGAACAGAGAGATAAGAGCTGAGGATTTAGCTTGGTGGTTCAGGCACTTGCTTAGTAAGTGCAAGGTTGTGAGTTTGATCCCTGCTAACAACAACAAAAGAGATAGGACCTTTTCCCCCAGAAAGATTTTTTTTTTTTTTGTCTTTTTGAGACAGGGTCTCGCTATGCAGTTCAGGCTGGCCTTGGGCTCACTTTGTAGCCCAGGCTGGTCCTGAACTTGCCATAATCTGCCTGCCTCAGCCTCCCAAGTACTGGGATTACAGGAGTGCGCCACCATGCCCACCTGTCCAGAAAGAAGATTCTTATGTGGAGTATGCTATGTTAGGTGATAGTTCCTTCCTACTTCAGGTCTGGACTTGAGGGACCATCAGACATGCAAAGAGCTCATCTTTCTGTATAAGAACAGGACAAGGGCTTGGGATTTAGCTCAGTAGCTTAAGCACTTACCTGGTGAGTGCAAGTGCCAAAAAAAGAAGAAGACGACGACGAAGAGGAGGAGGAGGAGGAGGAAGACAAATGACAATCTGGATTTCCATTTGGAATCCCCACTTGATGACAGGAACTATTTCTCTTATTATTTCCAAAAAATACTTGCCTGACTTCTTCCTTTTGTCCATTTTTGTTCTTTGACTTTGTGAGACTACAGCTTGTTTTGCACAGAATTAACTGTTTCTATAGTATAGCACTTACCTCATATTTGTTAAAAAGATCAAAATGCTTAATTCTTATTATCTAATTAGCCAGTTGATTTCCACCAGGCTTTCTTCTTGCCTTTCCTGCTACTTGTAAAATCCTTCTCTAAGGATGCACTAGATGTTTGTATAGTTTCATATACTTAAGAAACATTAAGCATCTACCATAGGCAACAACATTTTGTTTTGTTTTATTTAGTCTTTTTGAGCCAGGGTCTCACTATGCATTTTAGGCTGGCCTTGAACTCATTTTGTAGCCCAGGCTGGCCTCAAACTCACAGTGAGGCTCCTGCCTCAGCCTCCCAATGCTGGGATTACAGGTATGTACCACTACATCTGGCCCAAAAACATTATTTTAGATATAAAATAATATTAACTATAGTTGACTGACTTTAAAGCCTTCCCTGAAGAAAGTGAATTGTAGATGATGGTAGATCATGTAAAAATCACTCACTGAGTCTCTGGAAGTATTGTCTTCAATATGTTAGAAAACTAAGGCACAGAGCTATGAATAAAACAGTACTCTTGGGAGGATAGCACCAGTATTTGAAGCTAGAATTTTTGGATTCCAGAACTCCAGCTTTGTCAATAGACTAACACATCACTCCTCTGAAGGTACCTCCATAACAGCCAACCACATACGTAAGGTCCTATGAATGAATCTGTTCCTGGGGAGAATCTCCCTCAGCACAGAAAGTGGGTTACAAAACTTCTTGGTCACTTAGGAGTTCTGTCATTCCCACCCAGGGCTTACCTCTCTTGTAGGAAAAAGAACTGGGGTTGAGGGGAGAAGGAATGGAAAATGAGAAATGGAAGGAAGGGAAGCAGAGAGACAGGAGAAAAGGATTTTGTTTAAAATATGAAGAAACTTAGATCCAAAGAAGGCAATGTCTCCTCCAGAGTTACCGAGGACTTAGTAACTGAGAAGGTCTGGAGCCATACTGCTCAGTACGGTAACCTCTAGGGGTGTGTGGCTATGGGACACATGAAAGACAGGTAGTCCAAGCTGAAATAAGCTCTAACTGTACAATATGCATTGGGTCTCAAAGGTTGCATATGAGAAAAATGTAAAACACCACATCAATAATTTTTCATATTGATTGTATGCTGCAAATAATATTTTGGAGATATTAATAATAAGATTAAAATTAATACTACCTATTTCTTTTACTTTTTAAAAAATATGGCCACTAAAAATTTGTATTGGAGCTGGGGATTTAGCTCAGCAGCATAAGTGGTTGCTTAGCAAATGCCCGGCACCAACCCCCAAAATTTATTTATTTATTTTTGGGACCGGGGATTGAACTCATGATCTTGTGCTTGCCAAGCAGGCACTTACATTGCTGAGTTAAACCCTGACCCCTAGAAAATTGTAAACTATATGTATGATTCACATTTGTGGCTTGCCTTATATTTCTACAGGACAACACTGATCTAGAAATCAACTTTCTGTAGTCTGTTTCCCAAAGTCTTTTCTAAGAAAGCACTCATTGACCAGCTAATATGTTTTAGTTGCACAGAAAGATCCGATTGCAATTATCAGTACTCAGCTAATGGAAAATAAAGACCAAAACACAGTAACAAGGAAACAGGAAAGAAAACTTTATTTAGCTCACAGTTTGTGGAGGTTTCAGTCTACAATCAGCTGGCTCCAAGGCAGAGAGGCATGGTACAAGGACAACACTTCAGATGGCAGGAGACAGCAAAACTACAATAGCAAAAGATAGGGGAGAGCAAGCTTCTTTTCCTCCCTTATATTGTGCATAGGCCATTAGCTTTCTCTCTGGGGAAGGTGTAGCACGCACAACATCTCCATGCCCTCTTGCACAGGATGAGGGTGCTTAAAAAGTGAGGACCCTGGCTCCCTGCTAGTCGTTTAGTTACTTTTAAACTCCTCAAGTCGACACAATGTATCAACCATTACAGTGGTTTTTAAAAAAATAGTCCAGCTGGCTTTGAACTGTGTAGCCCAGGCTGCCTCAAATTCACAGTGATCCTCCTGTCTCAGCCTCCCAAGTGCTGGGGTTTCAGTTATGTGCCACAATACCTAGCTAGAATGATCATTCTTTACTAGCCCCGCTGTTCATGTTAATATTTTTATAATAATTTACTAATTTAAAATGAAATTTATAGGTGATATTCCCTAATTATACATAGTTTCAAAAACTTATAGTATCTTAAGTCATACAAGAAATAAAATGAAATCCTTTTTAATAAAGTAATCATGTGATCTCAGTATGCTCAAGGATGTAATTAGATGTGTATATTATATGCAAGATCACCTTGGATGTGACAATACGCATGTATTCTGGACTCTGTGGCACTGTCACAGATGTCAGAGATGAAGTTCTCTGAAAAGGTGAGTAGCACTCTGCAAATTCCTGAACACAACAAAGTACAACCACCCTTCCATGTGTGTGATAGTTACATTGTTTAAAAATTCACATATCACAACCCTGCAAAAGTAGCTCCTTTAAAATGTATAAGACCTAGTTTGTAACCCTTTTTTTTTTTTTCACCTATAGAAACGTCCAGTAGAGCATCCGCGGGCTGCGTGGGATCCGGCTGGCTTTCCTGTGTGTAAGACACGGGGCACCCAAAGCGTCCATCCCATGGTTGGATAAGTAAATTGTTTCCAAACTGATCCTCAGGAAAGGTGCCATCCATCCCGGCTAGGAGCTCGCTAGGGTCGCGTGAAAACCCTGCCTGTCCCCTGATCTGTCTCCCTTTGCGCCTCGTCCCTGCCCAGGTTCTCGGGTCCTCTGTCCTTCCAGTTTTCTTCGTGGATCACCGCCTCTGTCTCTCAGGGTCTCTCTACCCGGAAAATTCAGCTCTGTGTCTGGGCAAACTCTTCCTCCAACCTTTGGGTCGCATCATCTCCACGTTCTCGACCTAATTGAATTCTTTCTGCTTTGGAGATTCCCCTGGATTCCGCACTTTCCTGCAGTGCTACTTAGGTCATCACGGCCTGACGAAATTTGATTTCCACCTGCCGCCCTAACTCTCCGCCGCCGAAGGGCAGGGCCATGCCCATCTCGTCCACCCCCGATTTCCCCAGAGCAGTACTCACTGGGACACCCGACCCTCAGCGGGCAAACGCGCAGTTCTCACGCAACCGAAGCTGCCAAACCGCCGGGGAGGAGCGTGCTCACGCAGGGTGGTCGCTGCCCCTCGAGACGCTATTGCGGGAAAGCGCGGGGTCCCTCGGGTGCACTTCGGGCTCACTGCCACGGGTGTCTGGAGCCCCACGCTTCACCCCGGAGGGGTGCGAGCGACCATAGAGCAGGCTTGGGCGGAGCGAGCGGCCGGATGCGGTCACCGTAGAGACGGGTGACTGACAGGCGGCGGAAGAGGAAGCCGCGGGCCGCAGCCTGAGGTGGCAGCTGCATCCGCGGCGGCGCCGGAGCCTCAGCGGCCCTGGGGTTTGTCTCCCTCTCCCGGTCCCTGCCCGGGACCCGCCGGGGTCCCCGTACCTCCGCTCCCCAGGTCCCGCCGGAGGCCCTGGCACCCTCTATCCGGCCTCCGCCGCCGCCACCCCGGCTGCCGGGTCCCCTCCCGTGGGGAGCGGGGGTCCCCACCTGCCCACGGCCTCCGGGCCGCGGCCCCTCTCCCGGCGCAGCCTCGCCTCCTCCCTCCCTTCCGCTCTCCTGCCCCCTGCCTCGGGGGCGGTGGCTGCACCCCGCCCGTCCGCTGCTTGGAGACTCGCCGGGGGCCTGCCTTCTTCTGGGGCTGGCCCGGGCTGGGGTCCTGTCTGAAGGCCACCCGACTCCTGCTGGCCTTCGCAAACCCCTGCATCGCCTCCAGCTGCTGCTCGTCGCGCGCACGGTTTGCTTTCTGTTTCCTTGGCGTGGTCCCCGGGGCCCAGGGGAAGCCAGGGCACGCAGCAAGAGGGCCTGTGCTTTGCCTGCTGCCTGCCTCCCGGAGGGTGGGTAGCAGAGCCAGGCAGCAGCTGGGCCCTGAGGCAAATGCCCTGCAGAATGGCTCAGTCAGGCGCCGCGCTCCTCTGAGAGACCGTCAGCGCTGAGTCACCGGTGTGCCCACCTCCTTGGCGTGGGATGGCTGATGTGCGTCGTGCATGGCTGTGGACCGTGCCTGAGAGGGAGGGGGGCTTGCTGTAGCCCTTGTGTGCCCTTGACGCTTGGGAGCAGAGTGGAGGGAGGCTCTGGCTTCCTGGCCTTCTGCTGGTCTGCAGTTATTGGTCAGCACCCTCTTCAGCAGCTTGAGTGGGGTTAGGGCTGGGAGTACTGAATTTTGTTCCTCTCCTTCCCCCTGGAAGCCTCACTATAATCCCAGGAGTGAATGAAACCGTTTGCATGTGTGTACTGGTTGGGCCAAAGGGTGGATCCAACGTAACCTTGGTGACTGAAGACCGAGCAGATGGAGTGTGAAGACAGGACAGTCCATCTTCCTGGGGATCCTGGGCCTGGAAGTCAGCACACCTTGTTCTGTTGTTGACCTCATTGACCCTGGGTTCCCTGGTTAAGACTGTAATCCTCCTGCGGGCCTGGCGCCCATTCACGCACTGACCCTCTAAGCTGTGCCCACTGGGGTGCCCCATGGTCAGGACCACCACCATGCGCCTGAGCTCCCTGTTGGCGCTGCTGCGGCCAGTGCTACCCTTCATCTTAGGGCTGTCGCTCGGATGCAGCCTGAGCCTCCTGCGGGTTTCTTGGATCCAGGGTGAGGGAGAGGGTCTCTGTGCAGAGGCTGTGGGGAAGCCAAGAGGGCCACAGGATCCAGACTCAGGACACCGACTGGATCAAAATGATGAAGACTTCAGACCCCGGATTGTCCCCTACTACAGGGACCCCAATAAGCCCTACAAGAAGGTGCTCAGGTGAGGGGCACTTGTGTGCGTAGTTCACCACCCCAGATCTTTGCATAGGACTCCTTCTGTTTCAGTGTTTGTTTCTGTGGAACAGCAGTTCTTGTCCCTTGTTGATTTATTGAGACAGATCTTGCTATATATTCCAGGCTGGCTTTAAACTCACTGTGTAGCCCAGGCTGGCCTGGAATACTGTGATCCTCCTGCTTCAGCCTCCCAAGTGCTGAGATTACAGGGGTACATCACCATGCCTGGTGCAATTCTTTGTCTTATTCTCCATCTTGATGTGTTCTAGATTTTCTCCTTCCCAGGTCTAAGAAAGTCTCCCCATTGATGTAAAATTAGTGCTCAGTTACTCAGTGAATGTTTAGCAGCTGGTCCATATTGACAAGGAAAGAAAGAGGTCTCTCCCCTTTCCTCAGCTCCAACTCACTTGCCCCTAGGGGCTTCTGTGGGCTGGCATACTCTCCCTGTGACCAGAGAGTTGACCTTGGCCTGCTGGTCTACCCACAGGACCCGGTACATCCAGACGGAGCTGGGCTCTCGAGAGCGGTTGCTGGTGGCTGTCTTGACTTCTCGAGCCACACTGTCCACGTTGGCTGTAGCTGTTAACCGCACAGTGGCCCACCATTTCCCTCGGTTACTCTACTTCACTGGGCAGCGAGGAGCCCGAACTCCTGCAGGAATGCAAGTGGTGTCCCATGGGGATGAGCGGCCCGCCTGGCTCATGTCGGAGACCCTGCGCCACCTTCACACACACTTTGGGGCCGACTACGACTGGTTCTTCATCATGCAGGATGACACGTATGTGCAGGCCCCCCGCCTGGCAGCCCTCGCTGGCCATCTCAGCATCAACCAGGACCTGTACCTAGGCCGGGCAGAGGAGTTCATCGGGGCGGGCGAGCAGGCCCGGTATTGCCATGGGGGCTTCGGCTACTTGCTGTCACGGAGCCTCCTGCTTCACCTGCGGCCACATCTGGACGGCTGCCGTGGGGACATTCTCAGCGCTCGTCCTGATGAGTGGCTGGGCCGCTGCCTCATTGACTCTCTGGGCGTTGGCTGTGTCTCACAGCACCAGGTGACAGCTCTTTCAAGTCAGTCCCAGTCCCCACCAAGCTGACAGTGACCGAGTGCACTGCAGGCTGCTCGCCGGAGGGCATCATTTTGTCCTTCCAACTGCTAGCCTGTCCCTTCAGCACTCTCACAACCCTGGGCCCCTCACAAGCTGGTGGGGACCCCTGGACAGGACAGAGGGGCCCTGCTTCACTGTCTGCCTCCCTTCCCCAACTTCTCCCCTCGCACGTCACATTAGGGATGATCTGGGCCCATCCTGGAGGTGGTTCCTCCCCTGAAGAGAAAGGTGATCACGATCCAGCCCTCAGAGCAGCCCCACTGCCCTGCAGAAGGGTGAAAAGCCGGGGAGGTTTTCTGGCTCCTGGCTTTCATGCCCCTGAGGAACCGTGGGCTTCCGTGTGGGAGGAGGGTGTCCCTAGTGCCTACCTGATTTATCATTCCCACCATGAGGCCCTGAAATTAACCTGGGAAAAGGAGGCCACCAGAAAGAGCCCTTCTGAGCATCCTTATAAAGTAGCAGCTGTGACAGTTGTGCCCGGTGAGGATGGCCCAGGGCACGCTGGGACAGGCAGCCTTTGTGTGCGGCGTTGATGGATGTGATTGATCCCTCCAGGGGCAGCAGTATCGCTCCTTCGAACTGGCCAAGAACAGGGACCCTGAGAAGGAGGGGAGCCCAGCGTTCCTGAGTGCCTTCACTGTGCACCCCGTCTCTGAGGCCACACTGATGTACCGGCTCCACAAACGCTTCAGTGCTCTGGAGTTGGAGCGGGCTTACAGTGAGATAGAGCAGCTACAGGTGAGTGGGGCACCAGGGGTAGGGCTGGGACACGGGAGGGCAAGATGACGCCCAGGGTGTCCAGGACTCGAAGGAGAGGGCAGCTGAGTGAGTGGGGGCTGGGCTGGGCTGGCCTCTGGCATAGCAGAGGGGAAGGGGGCTGGCCATGCCTCTCTACCCAAGGAAGCAGAAACCAAGAAGCCCTAAACTTTGGGAACCCCTTAAAAAGCCCAAGGGTAGAAAGGAGAGCAGTGGGAGAGTCAGAGGTACAGTACAGATGAGAAAGGGTCCAGTCAGAAGGAGGCCTGTGTGCCCTGGCAGGAGAGAAAAGGGTGGTTATACTTCAAGGTGACTTCCTGAGTAGGGTGCATGTCCCTCCTCATAGCAGTTATCTCGGGTAGGGGTCACTTTTGTCCCCTTGTCATCAATAGCAGGGGACAGATGATTAGTCAGAGCTCACTGCCAGGGTCTCCGATGCCAGCAAAGGGGAGCCAGCTGGGACCCTAACACCAGCACTCACACGAGGCGTGTTCCCTCCAACCCAGGCCCAGATCCGGAACCTGACAGTTCTGACCCCCGAGGGAGAGGCAGGGCTGAGCTGGCCCATTGGACTCCCCCCGCCTTTCACGCCCCACTCTCGCTTCGAGGTGCTGAGCTGGGACTACTTTACGGAGCAGCATACTTTCTCCTGTGCAGATGGAGCACCCAAGTGCCCTCTGCAAGGGGCTAACAGGGCGGATGTGGGCGACGCGGTGGACACTGCTCTGGAGCAGCTCAATCGGCGCTATCAGCCCTGGTTGCGCTTCCAGAAGCAGCGGCTGCTCAACGGTTACAGGCGCTTCGACCCAGCCCGGGGCATGGAGTACACCTTGGACCTGCTGTTGGAAGCCGTCACTCAGCGGGGGCACCGGCGGGCCCTGGCCCGCAGAGTCAGTCTCCTGCGGCCGCTGAGCCGCGTGGAAATCCTGCCGATGCCCTATGTCACCGAAGCCACCCGAGTGCAGCTGGTACTGCCGCTCCTGGTGGCTGAAGCTTCGGTGGCCCGAGCCTTCCTGGAGGCCTTCGCAGCCAGCGTGCTGGAGCCACGAGAGCACGCACTGCTCACCCTGCTGCTGGTCTACGGGCCGCGGGAAGGTGGCCGTGGGGCCCCAGACCCGTTTCTTGGGGTGAAGGCTGCAGTGGCGGAGTTGGAGCGGCGGTATCCTGGGGCGAGGCTGGCCTGGCTCGCTGTGAGAGCAGAGGCCCCTTCCCAGGTGCGACTCATGGATGTGGTATCCAAGAAGCACCCCGTGGACACCCTCTTCTTTCTCACCACCGTGTGGACCAGGCCTGGGCCTGAAGTCCTCAACCGCTGCCGCATGAACGCTATCTCCGGCTGGCAGGCGTTCTTCCCAGTCCATTTCCAAGAGTTCAACCCTGCCCTGTCACCGCATAGGTCACCCCCAGGCCCTCCAGGGGCTGGCCCTGACCCCCCGTCCCCTTCTGGCTCAGACCCATCCCGGGGGGCCCCTGCTGGGGGCAGGTTTGACCGGCAGGCGTCGGCAGAGGGCTGCTTCTACAATGCTGACTACCTGGCAGCCCGCGCCCGGCTGGCTGGCGAACTGGCAGGCCAGGAAGAGGAGGAAGCCCTGGAGGGGCTGGAGGTGATGGATGTTTTCCTCCGGTTCTCAGGGCTCCACCTCTTTCGGGCCGTAGAGCCAGGGCTGGTGCAGAAGTTCTCCGTGCGGGACTGCAGCCCCCGGCTCAGCGAGGAACTCTACCACCGCTGCCGCCTCAGCAACCTGGAGGGGCTGGGGGGCCGCGCCCAGCTGGCCATGGCGCTGTTTGAGCAGGAGCAGGCCAACAGCACCTAGCACCCCGTTTGGGGCCTCTGGGACTCCCCACAGGCCCCTCGTATGCCTCTGCCCCAGGAAGGGCAAGGCAAGGTGGTGGACAGAGAAGGGCTTATTGCTGTATTTTTTTAAATAAGAAAATGTTATTAAAAATATCTTCTGCCAAAATGTTTTTAGGTCTAGGAGAAACGGGGAAGGAGCAGACTGTGAGGGCGGGGTTGGGAGGGACCTACTGCTTTCCCCTTCCTGGCCCGGTTTCCAATGACCACACTGCTGCTTTGGATGAACAACCTTTAATCCAGTCCTCCCGCCCCCGAGGCAACAGAGAAGCCAGGCCCAAGCCCAGGGCGCAGCTGGCTGGTTCCCCAGGGACCCCCAGCCCGTCCCTGGTCCATGGCGTCCCTGGTCTATGGCGGTGCTCAGTCCCAGGCTCCTAGGTGTTGCGCACAACCAGTGACTGCTCCAGCTCCTGCCTGCGCTGCTGGATCTTTAGAGGAAGTAGGCAGGGCCAGGGTTACAGCGTTCCTGTGAGTGGGCAGGACAGCCCTCTAGCCCGGGTCCCCTGCCTGGCCCAGTCTGGGAGTGGGGAGGCCGTGGCATAATGAGCGGGGTGTGGTAGATGTGTCACTGTGGGGAGCAACAAGGGACACTAGCGAGGGAGAAGAGAGGTACAGAGGAAACACAAGCAAAGGGCAGGGGGTGCTCCTGACCTTGCAGTAGAAGTAGCGGCTCACGGCCTCCTGGGACCAGGGCTGGTGGTAGAACTCGGCCCGGCGCTCCTCCTCGGGGTTCCCGGCTACATCCGTCATGACCTGATAAAGGGCGCAAGTGGGTGCTTGGCACCAAGCCGCTCACCTGCCTCGGGCGTGCCATGTTTACGGTCTTCCCTGTGTGCTTGTCTCCACTCCAGCACTCCCCAGACTCCCCTCACCTTGAGGTCTCGGCTCTGGGAGCGGAGCAGGTCTTGGACATAGCCTTTGGGGTCTCTGGAGAAGCTTAGCATGAAGTCCCTCTGGATCTTGAGCTGGTTTATGGACTCGATCGTCTCATGAATCTGCAGGTAGAGAGATGATTTCCATCTGGTCACAGCAATGCATGCGTGGGGAGGTGGCAGGGTGGGGATGGTGGGGAGAGCGTCCACGGAGGGCGGTCTACACAAACCCCAGCCGAGGAAGGGTGGGCAGAGCTAAACTTGGATGTGGGCGGCCAGTGAAGGCACGTGACCCTGTCTCCTCCTGGCCTGTGCGCTGTTCTGTCCCAAGTGTGCCATCTTCTCTGAGTTACTCTCCCACTCCAGCTCTGGGTTCGGGCCCCACCTTACTGTCCAGAGCACTGATCTCCTGCTGGTTGGCTGTGGATAGGAGGAAGCTGCTCATCTGGCCCTTCAGTGGCTCCTCCACCTCCACGTCAATGTCGTAGCACGCTGTCTTCTTCTGGTCTGATGGGTCCACGCTGCCAGGGAAATCCACCCCTTGGTGGCCATGACGTCCCCACAGAGGCCCAGGGCCCCAGGGCTGGCACACAGGGAGGGAAGCAGGAGAGAGGAAGGAGGGCTAGGAAGGCAGAAGCAAGCTGGGGCCACCTCACCTGATGACGTGGTTGATGACAATTGGGTCAGGGGGCAACAGCAGGGCTGTGAGACGCTGGGGGATCTCAGAAAACTTCAGCCGGGGACAGTCAAAAATCTGAAGCAAGACAGTTGGGGAAAATCTCACTTCTCTGTGTGTAAAGAGACTGTGGCTCCAGTTCTAGATCCTTCCATTCTGGAAAGGCCACCGGAAGCTGACAGCAAGTTGGGTTCCTCAGTGCCCATGGTGGTAGAGTCATCAGTGTGGCAGACAAGGGCTGGGGCTGGGCCCTGAGCTGCCCGCTGGGGTAAGAGCCCCGCTTCCATCAGACCTGGCCACCTTGAGCAAGTCCACTAGTACCTCTGACCTCAGTATCTTCGTCTCTGGGATGGGGTGGTTAATAGTCCCTGTCTCCCAGGGTGTCACGAGAATTCACTGAATTGATCCACTTTTACAGAGTGCTTGCAATAGTGCACGGCAACCTGGTAAGTGCTTAGTAAACATCCTCTGCTATTCCTGCTCAGGTTTATCTGCTGTGCTTGTTGTAAAAGACATTCATAATACTACCCTCTGCTTTGGAAGAACGTTGCCCTAGCACTTTCTCAGTAATTTGATTTTCTTAACTGCCCAGGGGACAGATCTCATCACCCCACTTCAAAGATAAGCAGCAAGGCACAGAATAGCAAAGCTCACTTAACCTGAAGTCTAGAGCTGGGTCTCAATCCAGGGACCCTAACTCCAAGTGCCAAGAGCATGACATTCCAGGACATCATCAGCTGACTAAACGGAGGGACTGCAGCACCAGGCTAACCTGCAGAAACCTGGCCTAGACCCCTAGCCGCCCAAGGCCATGTCAGGGGCCATTTCTGATCATTCGGATCCAGCAGGCAGGTGTGGCGACCTGTGAAGAGATGCTCCCTGGTCCCTGGGTTCGGGAGAGGTTACCTGCTGGAAATACTTGTCCCCGTTGATATACTCCTTGTCATGCGAGTCCTGCAGCCTGTTAGTCTTCACATATTGCCACAGGGCCTGCACAATAGCCGAGCGGCTCTGTGTGTGCAGACCCAACAGCCGGGCCAGGCGGGGGTCCAGCTTGAACTGGGGAGGCTGGGAAAAGGCGGTGAGGAAGTTAGATCATTGTGGGACACAGGGAAAGCTCAGGGCCGGGCAGCTTGGAAACGGGATTCAGAGGAGGGGCAGGGAGGAGGACAGGCATGGCGTCTGGGACATAGGGGCAGATATACACCTGGTAGTCCAGCATGAGGAGCAGCGTGCAGCGCACACTCAGGTCCCCCGGCCTCTTCACCTGGAACCCATCTGTCTCCTGGGTTGTGGGTGTCCGGTGCCACTGTCCAGGGGGAAGGGCTGGGTCACCTGCAGGCCCATCTGTCTCAGTGGGGCCAAGGACTTTCGTGTGGACCCCAGTCCAACTCTGCGCAGGTTCTTTGGGGCTTGGGCCTACAGGAGTGTGGGTTCAAAGGCAGAAAGGATCTGTCTTACCTCAACAAGGTGGTTGTCAGGGCCATACAGGTCTTTGTCCAGCTCTATGACCAAACTCTTGAAGAAGGAAGAGAACTTCCGCTTCTGCTTGCTGGGCTGTGAGGGAGGAACAGGGACCGTGGTGCAGGCTGGGCTCAGCTGGCAGCTGGCAGCAGGCAGGTGGCATACTTTGGGGCAGCCTTCTGCGCTCACCCCAGAACCACCCACCAGGCTAGGGTGACTCCCTGACCCCTCCTGCTGCCCATACCCACCCCAGGACACCTGGAGAGACCTGGGCCAGGACGTACATCATCCAGGAGCTTCCCCTCCACCCGCAGCTCCCAGGAGGCAATGCTGCCATCAGAGTCCTCCGCGTCGGGCTTTGCAGGGTTAAAAGTATTGGAGATATAAAGACGCAGCTTCCGCTTTTGCTGTAGAAATAAAAGAGCGTAGTAGAGGGCAAAGGCTGTGTGTGTGTCCACCCCAGGGGGACACCCTGCTTCCCCGTCTTGGGCACAGGTTTAGCAGCCTCTTCCTGCCCACAGTAAGGCACCTTCATGGGCCTCTTCAGGGCCTCCTGGATGTCCACCCGCTTCCGCATGATGGTTTGATCCAGTTTCCTTTCGAACGCTAGGAGGTCCATGTAAGCCTGGGACTCAGGGACCAGCTCCCGAATCTAGAGGAGGAGCAAGACAGGAGCAGAGGCTCAGCCAGCCTGGTGATGGGGAACAGAAGCCTGCTGTGCAAGCCCAGGGCTCCAGATGTGCGGAAGGGAGGGGTCTGATTTCAGACCAGTTTTGAGAGTGTGGATGGGACCTGTCCCCATGTCCCCATGATGCAACCTTAACAGCAGGGCCTCTATGTGTTCAGGTAAAAACTGCTCCTCCCCGTAGGGGACCCCGGCAGCTCACTGCCAGGGTAAGCATCTCTGCAGCCCAGCAAGTGCTAGTGCCTGTCCCTTCATCTTGTCACTGTCCCATCATCTGGCCACCCTTGGGTTCCTGCAAAGAGCTAAGGGGCTCTGGAGTCCCCAACACAAAAGAGAGCTATCACTGTTTACCTCCATCCTGCATCTCACCATCCCCACACCTGGTGTCCGAACCATGTCACTGCACACCCAGCCTGGCCTGGGTGGCTTTACAGTGCCCGTCAGGACATGTGGCCACCTTCTGTTCCCTCATACCACTTGGCAGCCTCTGCTCCTCTTTGTCCCATGCCTTTTTGTCTGCCGACTGCTGGCGTTCAACCCCCTGGACCTCAGGCGCCTGCTTCCCCCTCTCTGCCCCACCCCGCCCTCTGGCCTGACAAGGAACCTCACTCCTTAAGGAGCTTTTTAAACAAAAAGTGAAACTGGTGTGCCTATGATCTGCTTCTGGGGGGAAGGGCGGAGCGACAGGGGGTGGGGGCTGCTGGGGGCTGCTGTGAAAGGCACTCACCCTTTGAGGGAGGATTTTGTCAGCCATCTTCCTCCTCTTGGCACTGTACATTTTTTAAAGAAAAAACCAGGTTACCATGGTGACAGATCTGGGAGTAACGGGGCCACCTGCTAAATTATCCCGACATCTCCGCCCGCCTGGCTGGGGTTCCCACAGCCCGCCTGTCTGCCCGCCTGCCTGCCCAAGGGGCTATGA
Organism: Hydrochoerus hydrochaeris; assembly: GCA_004027455.1. NCBI lineage: Eukaryota > Metazoa > Chordata > Mammalia > Rodentia > Hydrochaeridae > Hydrochoerus > Hydrochoerus hydrochaeris. The sequence continues at coordinate 214,813 of PVLA01002973.1, forward strand.
CAGTGCTGTGTGGAGCTCTCTTAGGAAGTGGGGGTGATCGGTGCATCCTCTAGCCTGGGACCCCCTTTCCTCATCACTACATCCTCAGGCCCAGGGAAATTCAGGCTTAGGACAGACTGGAGCTAGGGGAGGTGTCTGAGGGAAGCTGGGGGGTGGGGAGGGCAGGCAACAGGGAAGACCTGGCCTTCCTGCCAAGCAGGGCGATTGTCCAAGGGGTCTGCTGGACAGGGAGAGACGACCCCTCCCCATTCCCGGAGCAGGAGAGAATGACATGAAGCTGATGGGACTTGCACCCCTGCCACCCTGAGACTGAAAAGGACCACTGAGAACAGGGGGTACTCGTGCCCTGGGACCATCTGCCAACTAGGCAAGGGATGCATAGCAGGCAGAGACCCAGAGACTGTGCAGGGATGTTCTCCTGCGGGTGTGGCTTCGGTGGGCACCAGCTGGGACTTGGACTCCTGACCCACTAGCTGCTTCTAACTCCCCAAAGCACCCCAGAACACACTTGTCAGATGGAGAGCTAGGGTGGCTCTGCACCACTGCCCTGTGGTGGTTGCCCCCACTGCCCCTTCCCTGCAGAATCCACTGGAAGGCTGGCAGAGCAACTCTCCTTAAAGGTTACCACTTTAAACAAAGTATCCATGTGAAACTCCTCATTTTTACAAGATAAATCATGGAATTATTGTCTGATACACAAAGTGATTAGCTTTGCATAATAATCCATCATGGGAATCTTACAAATGGTGAATTTTCCTTGTGTTAAAAAAAATTCAATAATGAAGTAAAATTGATATTACACCTTTTATAAGAACCCATCTGTTGTGCAAAAGGAAACATGTGTGTTTGGCTAAATACTGATGCCCAGAGGGGCATGATTCCTGCCAGGAGCCAGCAGGGGCTTGCGGGTGCTGCTAACTGCCAAGAAAAGAAATGGGCTGGCCCTGGTGGCCTGGGGCAGACCTACTGCAGAGGAATGGTTATAGCAGCGTTTAGCCCTCTGAAGGCCTGAAAGTCACCTGAACAAGAGTGGGTAGAAACCACCACCCGCAGAGGAGGCCCCGGCCCCACCCCCGACCAGAGACTCCCTCAGAGAAGGTCTTTGAGGCACCGCCAGGGGCTGGCAGGAAGGGGTAGCAGGGAGCCACACTTTGTGAGACAGCAGGACCTCCGCCCCACCCCACCCCAAAGACAAGCATCATCACCCAGAACCTGGGATCAGGAGTGAGGAGGAGGACTTGGCAGGTGCCAAGGTGCAGGTGAGGGAAGGGGCGCACACAGGGACCTGACCAGTGCCCCTGCGACCCCTCCAGAGGGCATCCCACCAGGACACGCTCCTGCTCGGGCCCCGCCCCGCCCCACTCACCTGCGGCTCCGCGCGGACGCGGTGGGCACCGGCTGGGCCTGGCTCTGCGCGGGGCTCTGCCCGGGCGGGGGCGCTGCTCGCTTGCGGGCGGGCTCCATGCCCGCGGGGGCCAGGCCGGGTCGCACGGCGGGGCTGCCCATGTACGGGGAGCCCGGGGGGCCCATGGGCGCCCCCTGGTGGGGCATCCGGGCTCCGGACGGCATCCCGGGACGCTGGGGGCGGGGCGGGGGTGAAGCAGAAACCGGCACCCGGGTCAGACCCGGGTCCCCGGCCCCGGCGCGGAGCCGGCGCCCCTGCTGGGTCGACACGGTCCCCCCCTGCTGGTGACCCTGGGCGCTGGGTGAGAGGCGGGGCGGGCGGAGCGGAGCGCGCGGCTGGCTGAGGGGCTCGGCGCCCCGCGGCAGGGAGGGCTCGGCCCACCGGGCGCCAGGGCATCGCGGCGCGGCGCGGCGGGCACCGAGCTGGGGACAGCGCCGCCGAGGCTGCCCCGCAGGGCGCCCTGAAGCGGCCCCGCGGCCCCACTCGACAGATGTGGCAACTGCGGCTCAAGGAGAAAAGCGACCTCGCCAAGGTCACGCCGCTGCTCCGGTCCTGGGGACTCTGCGGTGTGCGCCCCTCGGCCTGTCCCTCCTCCTGCTGCCCAGGCGCTTCCGGGCTGCTCAGCCGCCTGACTCACCCTGCTTTCTGCCCCCACCCGGTCCCGATCTTGGTCTCAGACCTTACTCTCGGGCTGACGCCAAGTTTCCACACCCAGGGGCGCCCCCGACTTGTCCCCCCTCCCCCACCTCTGCCAGGGCCAAGTCTGGGGGCAGGGCAAGGGCACCTGAGGGGCTGACGTCAGACCCTGGCAGGTCTCTCTGATTGGGAGCCGGAAGCTGGGCTCCAGGTGGGCTGTCTGGAAGCCCTGTGTAGGTCAAAAGCAGCAGTGGCATCTCTACCAGGTGCATCCAGGTCCCCCACCTGTTCCCCCAGAGACCTGCCCCACTGCGCAGGTGGCATTCCCCGACCACTATCGCTGAGCAGTCGGGTGGGTGCAGAGAAAGTGATATGTCTCCCAGAGAAGTGTTCCAGGCCCCTCCTGTCCAGACCCCAGAAAGGAGATGAACAGGGCCAGAGAAAGGTGCAGGGGCCATAAGGTGGAGGAGAGGTGAGGGAGAGAAGGCAACTGGGGAAGGGATGCAGATCCTGGGCTCAGGTTATCGACTACCCACTCTACCCCAACACAAGGGGGCGCTATGCCCTGCCCAGCCCTGGCTTTGGTGTTTCCCCCCTGCACTGTGTCTAACCCTAACACTCTCCACCCCAGCCAGCAGCTGTCTCTGCCCATCTCTCTGGTGATGGAACCTGCCTGTCCTGTGCCTGCCTCCCCCACCTCACCTGACCCTGTCACTCAAGCCCAGGCCTGGCCATCCCCACCAGCATAGACAGGGCACTGGGAGTGGTGTCCTGGGCTTACAGTCACCCAAGAAACAAAGCTCTAACTCCACTGTGTTCAAATCCATGTGGAGTTTCTCCTCCATGGGCCTTGAAAGAGATCGGCCAGGTAACAAGATCAGGACTGGTGACTGCTGGTTTACAGAGGTCCCTGGGAAGCTGCCCCCCAAGGACTGGTGTAGGCTCCCTCAGGGAAGTTTTCTTCATTATCACCGCTTTCCCACACATCAAGGTCAGCACACCAGCTGACGTATAGAGGCCCTGCTACCCACTGGTACTACCCTACAAGAGGCAAAGGTTTTGGAGACTCTGGACTCTCTCACTGAGGTGTCTTCTTGGCGTCACAAGTGTGTCTGGCCATAGTGAACCTGCTTGCTCCCTCACCACATGGCCCCCACCCCACCCCTCTGCATCCCTCCCAACCCGGCCCCCTCCCACTCAGCTCAGGGCTCCATGGCTGAGGTCCCCAGCTCCTTCTGGATCCCCATGGGTCTTTGCAGTCTCCCTTTGGTCTCTAGGCCTCATGTCCCTGATTCCAGCCCTTCTTTCACGCCTTTGAAGTGTTAAGGTCATCCACTTCCGGTGAGACTAAGGGGGTCCCTCAGAAGACCCCTTAACTTAGGGTCTGTCCCTAGAATAGGCCTCTTCCTAACCCCCAAGAATGAGGCCATAGCCAAGCCCCAAGCCCTCCTGCCCAGACGAGTGGCTGCTCGGCAGAGAGCTTCCCGCCCAGTAGTCCACAGTGCTTCCAGGGTCACCTGCCCCTCGTGCCTCACAGTCAGTACCACTTTCCCAAGGGATGAACGGGGATAACAGAAAGCCAAACCCAGCCCGGCCTCATCCCAGTCCCCTACCCCACCCCCACCCCCACCCCCAGGGCAGAGGAACACCTGGGCCCAATCGGAAAAGAATTGAAGACCACACGTCCAGCGCGGAGGGGACTCCCCTCCCCACACACACACCCTGGCAGGGGACAGTGCTAAGTCCCACCCCTGGCCCTGACAAGCGCCCGTGCCAACGCCTCCCTCCCTGCAGCCGCCGCCGCCGCCGCCACCGCCGCCGCGCGCCCATCCCCAGCGGCCGCCTGGCGACGTGTTCGGATGCCAGGCGCGGGCACCGTCCTGGCCGGGCCGTGCGCCCCCGGCAGAGGCCGTGTGTCCCCCAGCGCCCCGGGGCCACTCCCGCTCCCCCCTCCATTCAGCCCGCGCCAGCCCGCGCCCTCCCCCGCCAACTTTCCCCCACTCACCACCCCATGGACCAGAAACTCAAAAAGTTTGCTTTTCGTGGCTTTGCGCGCCCCTCCGGCAACTTCGTCCGCGGCCATGGGGTGGGCTCCGCGGCGCCTCTCACTCTCTCTCTCTTCCTCTTTCTTTCCCTTTTCTGCCTTTTTTTTCCTCCAACTCTCCCCTCTGAGTCCTGCTGGGCTCTCTCACACTTCTACTCGAGCGGAGTGGGGAGGGGGCCCCTTCAGGGCTGCCCTGACGGCCCACGGCCCACGCCGCCGCCGCCGCCCGCCCGCCGCCGCGGCTGCCGCATTCCAGCACTGATAAGCCAGAAATAGTCCGGCCGACCGGGGTCTGCGTGCGGGCTCGGCGGGCACGGCGGGCACTCGGCCGGGCACCCGCGCCGGCCCAGCCGGACGCACAGAGCAGCCGGGCGGCCGGGGCGCGGGTGCAGACAGGGCGCCCGAGGCCCGCGGGGGGCGGCGGGAAGGGGGCGCTGGGAGGGGGCGCGGGGGGCTCACGGCCACCCCGCTGCCCGGCCACAAATAGTTTCTCGGTTAGGGAATCCGCCGGCAGGGCCAGGCAGGGAACAGCCAGTTCCAACTTCCTTCCCCCAAGTGGCTCCCGCTGCATTTCGGAGGCCCTTTCCCCAGAGACCTGGCAGGCCAAGTAGGGAAACATTCGCGGGGCGGAATCCGGGGGGAGCCGAGCCGGCCCGGGGGAGGCCTCGCTCCGGCCCCGGGGGCGCGGTGGGTGTGCCCGGGGGAGGGCGGCCGCCCTTGTCTCGCGCGCCCGCCCGCCGCGTGTCAGCACCCCTTTGTGGCCCGGCGTGGCGGCCATGGGTGTGGGCGTGGGTGTGTGTGTGCGGGCACACACAGCCGCGGGGCCGTGTGCCTCCCCGCCCGGGAGCCGCCGCTGGGCCTGAACGCGCGCGTGCGTGCGTGCGGGGCAGGACGCGGCCTGTGCCTGCGCGTGCATCTCGGGCGCGTCTATTTCTGGGACTGTGCGCCTTTGTCTCTCTGTAAGAAGGTGAGGGCAAGAGGGGACAGATTTCCGAAAAGGAGACGTGGGTCGGGCTCATGAGAACCGGGAGAGGAAAATGTGGGGAATGGCGCGGGGCCCGTGTGGGTGCTTGGGTGGGGAGCTGGAAAGAATGAGGCGCGAGGGACTTGCAGGCCTGGGGGCGGGGGTGGGGACGCAGAGGAACCGAGGCAGCTGGGGATGGTGGGGTCAGCCGCGGGACCCCAAAGGAAGGAGATAAGGGAGCCTAGTTAAGGGCAGCAGAGGAGTTGGCAGTCCCTGGAGTGGAGGAAGGACAGAAGGGAGGACGGCAAATCGGCCCGACTCAAACTGGGCGCCTTGGCCCCGCCCAAGCACCAAAGCCACGCCCTCTCCCCGCCTCCCGGAGGAGGACTCCACGGGCTTCGGACAGCAGCGGGTCAAGTTTATGGCCCCGCTGGGGCCGGCTGTCAGAATGCAGGTGTGGGAGGGCAACGCTGGGGGTCTGCTGGAACGCTGGACCGGAGCTAGGCCCTCAGGACCCCGCGCTAGGCTGGAGATCCAGACTCCTAACTCCTCGAAGGGGCTGCTGAGGTCAGGACAAAGACCCGGTGGAGGGCTCCGCCTGCACCTGGCTTTCTTTGGACCCTGGTTGTGCTCCTGGCTGGCACTGCCTGTTCAGGTGCTCCCTGTCAGGTGCAGCCTGAAAGGCCGGCAGGGCTTAGGGTCCAGAATGCCATGCTTCTGTCCCTGCCCCAGGGAGAGACTGGGTAGATGGTCTGCCTCCCTCAGCCACAGGCCGCGAAGGTGGCTGTCTGGAGCCTGGGGAGGGGTCTGCTCTTCCCCTCTCCACTCACTCTTCACTCCTGCCTTTCCTTTGCCTGCAGTGATTCCTGTCTGCTGTCCCCATCACTCCCCTCCTGTAGAGCCCGTCTCAGGCCTGCCTCCGCCAGTACAGAGCTTTCTCTTGTCCTAAAACCCAGTACCACCTACCCTGGCCTTGAACTGGTACTGGACCAACAGACGAAGTGCCCTGGGCTTCATGGTTTGGGTTCAGTAGTGGAGTGGTTGTAGCCCCTGAGGTCAGGACGGTCTGGTCTTGGTCCTGCTTCCCGCGTGCTTAGGGTGGGGGTGGACTCCTCTGCCTACTGAGGGTGCTCTATGGGCCCCGGAGGTTCCTGGTGGGTGGTGGCAGACCCTGTAGGCTTAGGGCTCCCTTCTTTTGGAGAACCCTTATAGGAAAAGAAGGCAGCACAGGACGGGACGGGCACCCCAACTTGGGCAGCTGGGAAGACTGAGAACGAGGCCTGTGGGGGGATCCCCTGCCCCTTGGAGAGGGGCGGGAGATCCAGAGCTGGTGGTGGTAATGGAGGAGGTTGTCAGAGTTGGTGACAATCCCTTGAAACCGGTGAACTGAACGGTAGGTAAGTCCCCTCCAGATCTGCCCTGGAGAGACAGCCCTGTGTGCAGACAACAAACCCCATGCACACTCCTAAAAGAGGCACACAGTGAGGCCTGCAGGGAACACCAGGAGCCGCAGAGATGTCAAACACAGGCACACCTCAGCTACCCCCAGGCCCCAGCACAGAGGTCCATTCACAAGGAAGCCAGCAGACGCCTCTGTGTGCACAGCTGTTTTCACAGGGCCGCTCAGGGGGTGCAAGCCCAGGCGCCTTCCCGTCAGAAGGCAAGGGGACCCCAGTGCAGGGCTCCAGGCCACAGGCCCCTCCTGCCAAAGGCCAGGACCCCTCACAGCCCAGTCTCTGCACCAGTACCAGCTGGCCGGCTGCCTGTGTAGAGTGGGTAGGGTCCCTGGGTGTGCGCGGACGCCAGCGGAACCCAAGCTGTGCTGGCCACCTCGACCAGGCCGCGCGCGAGGCCGGGGCCGGCGGCCCCATGGTGGCCTGGAGCCGGAGTCCCCCCTGCCGTCCCCCCATCTCTCCTTCCCTCGCACAAGCGCGACCGGCACCAAAAAGCAAAGCACCGCTCCTGCGCAGGGAGCAATGCGCTGGCCTGCGGGACGGCATGGCCGCCTCGCCCCCCACCGCGCCGGGACAGGCCACGCAGGCAGCGATCTAGGCGCCGGCCCCGACCCGCGGACCGCGCTGCCCTCCCTCCGCCCGCGCCGGTGCCCGGGCTGGGCATGCGCGCTCGGCCTCCCTCCCGCTGAAGGTCAGCCGGGCCCAGCTGCAGGAGGAGGAGGAGGAGGAGGAGGAGGAGGATGGGGACTTAACTCCTTCCCTGCGGGAAGATGGCCACCGAAGCCGCCCAGCCCGGCTCTGCCCTCCACCTGCCTTCAGCTGGAGGTTCCACTGGGGGAAGCAGCCTGGGGAGGGGGCGTCAAGGAGGAGAGGGCAGGGGAGGATGGAAGAAGGGAGGCGGAGGTGGGGGAGGCTGGCAGGGGAGAGGGAGGGAAGGAGGGAGGAACAAAGGAAACCAGGCTGGAGGCAGAAAGGACAGCTCGGCAGAGACCCCTTTCCCTGGACCCCGGGCAATAAAGCTCTCCTCAGTGGCATGAAATATCCGTACAGACTGGGGCGCGGGGTGTGTGGAGAACTCTGGAGCCTGGGGCGGGGACCCCTGATTTGTGAGGTCTGGCACATGCATCCCATGGTCACTAACCCTCCCTCTCCCACGGTGGTGCTGGTGCGAGGTGGACCCCTGCATCTGCTGTGACCCCCTACTGCTTGGCCTAAGCCCCAGGCCCCTGGGAACTCTGGCTGGACCTCCACTGCCCAACCCTAGCTCTGGAGACAGGATCAGACAGGGGTTCCCCTCCTGGCCCTCCACTGCCTTTACCTGCCTGAGCAGCTACGGGCCTCCCTGCCTGCCACAGGGGTTTCTGTACCTAGTCACCCTCTGTTTCTCTGTGTGACTCTGCCACTTGGTGTCAGTTTTGTATGCACATATGTGGGCACACACACACACACACACACACGAGACAGATACGATAGAAAGAAGCAACACAAACAACCACTAACAGGACACCAGAATAGCTGGTGACCTTGGACAAGTTGCCGTTCTCTCTGCCTCTAGCCTTCTGAGCAGTAAAAGCAGTGCCTTGGCCACAGAATTCCTAGGGCTCTTCCTGCTCTGAAATCCAAGGAGTCCCTAAGAGATAGAGAGCCACCAAGGCACAGGAGGAGGGATGGGCGACGGCATAGCGATGGGGACAGCAAGTGGGTGCTGCTCCCAAGTGCAGCCTGGGCCTGGCCGTCAGCCCCCACCTGTGAAGTCCTCCAGGACACCCCCGTTCCTCCTCCCTTTGGAGCTACACTTTCTGCTCCTGGACCCACACCAAAGGTAGCGAGGAGAGGCCTTACCGTGGGCTCCCCAGGGTCCTGCGAGGTGAGCAGGTGCATGACACAGGTTGGCCGAGTGCACAGTCCTCTCTCCCTGTGCCTGCGTGGGTTTGCTTGGGCTAGTGGGATGTTCCCTGACACCCCTCCCAGCCCACACACACCGCAATGAACACAATGAACTGCAAACATGGGGGAGCTGAGGCTGCTGGTGGCAGGAGGAGCGTGGAGCTGAGCCTCTAGGGCTCGGAGCAGCCCAGCACCCAGCGCCCCAGCCCCAAGGGGAAGGCGCATTTTGGATTCACAGCCAGTCTCTTTCATTCCCAGCCACCATTAATTAGGTGATCTTCTTGCAGCAGGTCACGCCCCATAGCTCAGGGCGCTATACGAAAGCCCAGCCACAAGCAGCCTAGCTCCCATTGCTGTGAGGAGGTGGGCAGTGTTTCCAGGGGTGCTGTGACACCCACCCTACTGCACTCTGCCTGGTGGGCGGCAGGACCCGTCCCAGGAGTCTGGCTACCTGCTGGCCATACAGGGAGGGGTGGGTGACACAGGAGTCACTCTCGTTTCCTGCCTAGCACCCTCAGGGTCAACACTGGCAGATTGGGCCAGAGCCAGGGGCTTAGAGGGTGGTGAAACCTGGGTCAAGGATGCACAGGGCTGTGGAGATGTCACACTGCAGTGCTGTCCCTCTCCTCTACCCTGAGCTGCTGGGCAAGGAGTGGTCAGGGCCGTGGAAGTCCACTGGTCCCCACAATATCCTGGCTGTGGAAGTGCTCACACTCACCAGCCCGTCATAAGCCTGAGGCTGCGGGGGAACCCTGGGCCGTATCCCAGGTCCTGCCCTCCTGTATATAGGTTCTGGCTGACTTTTCACTGTGTGGGCTGCAGGGGACCTCGGACCCAGACTGGAGAGGCAGGCGCTGGCCTCTCATGGCTGGGGGTCTGCCATGCTGTCCAGCTCTGAGGCCTGGAATGCCACTTCCTCCCTAGGAGCCTGTCCTCGCCTGGGAACTGAGGGAAGGGGCAGAGAGTGGTTCCCACCGCCAGGCCCTGGGTCTGTCTCCCCTCAGCCTGAGAGGTTTATTCCCAGACTCCTTGGGGCTCCTGTCCCATACTCCATAAGGCCCTACCCGTCCCCTCTTCCATTTCGGTCCCCACCAGCCTCTGACATGGGCTCGCCCTCCTGGGCTCTCAGAAGCTAAATGGCTGCAGTGCTTCTGCGCTGCTTTGAACCCTGCTTTGCCTCCTTGAAGCAGAATCGCACCCCCAGCTTTCCAGTTCAGGATGTTTCTTCCAGATCCCCCACAGCCACTGACCTCAGGGTGCAGGGAACTCTCCTGGCTCTGCCTGGAGCTTCCAGAGCCCTAGATTTTGTCACCCCGGGTACAGCTGGCCTAGCACAGCTCATGCCATGCTCTTGAGCATTGTCCACCTTATTCCCTGCAGGCTGCAGAGCCCACATGCATGGTCCTCCCAGATCCTTGGCCATGGACTTCCCATGATCCTCCGCCTGGGCCACAGGGCCAAGCTCATCTCAGCTGACCACAGCAACGCCAGCCCCTTGTTTCTATCCCATATGCCTCACTGTCTGACCACCTCTTCCATTTCATCATACAGTTCCCTGACCCCCAACTCCCGTAGCCACTGTCCCTTTCACTGATATGTGCCCTCATCACAATCATTCCCTACTCTCCCCTCTCTTACACATGTCTTTGGGGGTGCTATGGCTTTTTCACTGAGCTACATCCCTCAGTCTTTTTTTTTTTATTTTGAGACAGGCTCTTGCTAAGTTTCCACATTACCCAGGCTGGGTTGAACTTGGGATTCTCCTGCTTCAGCCTCACAGAATGCTGGGATGACAGAAGTATACCATCATACCTTACTACGTGTGTGTGTGTGTGTGTGTGTGTGTGTGTGTGTGTGTGTGCACGAGTGTGGTGCTGGGGAGAGAGTCCAGGGTCTCACACCTGCTACGCTACCTCCCCACCCTCCTCCCTGGGCCCAGCTGTGCACACAGCATCGCCCGCTCACCCAAACACAGTCCTGTTCTTCTCCTTGAGGCTCGGCCCGTCTTCCTCCTTCCGGCTGGCAGGGCATTCAGCCCAGGAACTGTCTCAGAACCCCGTCTCTCTCAGCCCACACTCAGTCGGAAGATGGATTCCGCTTGGCTCTGGGTCCCAACTCCAGCTACTGTGTCCACTACCACTGTGACTCCAAACCGCAGGTACCACACGGCTCACTTCCCACTTTGCCCTCTAACTCCCCTCCACGCAACGATCCCCCAAACAGGGACTCAAGAGTCCAAGGTGCCAGCACAATCTGTGAATGCAGGGGGGAAACGGGCAAAATAATGAAGGTGAGGTCCCCCTGAGCCTGCTCTGCGGTCTCTGGTGACACACAGCTTCCTGATATCCAGGAGCAAAGCGCTGCTGCTCATCAGTAAAAATCACACAACCCCAGCACTGGGGAAGCTGAGGCAGGAGAATCACTGAAAGGTCAAGGCCTTCCTGGGCTGCAAAGCAAGACTGTCTCAAAACAACTGGTAAATAAATATAAACCAATCCCCTCCAGAAACAAGCAGACAAACAAACAAACAAGTCCTGCTCTGTCCCCTGCTATTAAACACAGCACCCTCTCCCTCTCCTCCAGGCTCCTTACCACTTTTATTGGTCATTCTCCCACCCCACCTTGTACTATGTAATCTACCTATTTATTATCTTAATGTTTAACTCCTCCTCTTCTCCATTAGCATGAAAAAGGGGAGGGATTTTTTTCTGTGATGTTTTGGGGTGTGTGTGTTGAGACAGGGTATCATCAGGCATAGTGGCGCAGGCCTGCCATCCCAGCCTTTCAGGCGACTAAGGCAGGAGGGTCGTTGGAATTTTGAGGCTAGCCTGGGCCACATGGTGAGTACTGCTTTTTTTGTGTGTGTACTGGAGATTGAACTCAGGATCTTGCCATTGGCAGGGGCGGGGAGACTGTTAAGTAGTCCAGGCCTTGAAAGGCTAACCTCAAACTTGTGGCAATCCTCCTGCCTCAGCCTCCTGAATACACCACCACCCCTGGCATAGGGCAGGGATTTTTATATTTCTGGTTCACCGCTAACGCCTGGGGATCTGCCATCTGCTAGAGACTCCAGTAAATCCAAAGCAGAGGCATGTGTGAAGGAGTCAACCTAGGATTTCATAGGAGCTGTAAGGTCTTCTGCAGTTCAGCCAGGACTCTGCTGTTGGTCAGCCATCGTCACACACACACACACACACACACACACACACACACACACACACGAGCCTATTTATTCTGTAATTTGTTGTTGTTGTTTTAATTGGTACCAGGGATTGAACTCATGAACTGTTGTTTTGTGCTGAGGATTGAACTCATGACCTTGTGCTTGCCAGGCAGGCATTTGTGAGCCTGTTTAATCTTGATAGATACAGGTAGACCCCCCTACTAAAGATGAGAACAAGGAGGCTCCCCGTACTGAAGATGAGAAATACGAGGCCCTAGAAGCCACTGCTGAAGTCACTGTGGGCTGAAGGCTGCAAATCGAGTCTCCTGACCTCAAAGGGTTTCTCCTTCACCCCAAACTACCTCTTTGGGGTCCACTTGCAGAAGTGGCACCTGCTTCAAGGGGACTTGCTGCCTTGCCTGCTGCCCTGGGCTGGAAAGCTGGGTCAGGAGTCAGCCAGCCCTGGGTTCAAACCCAGCACAGCACCATCACGGAGACCATAACCCGAGCCTCATTCAGCTATGGGGTCACAGCGACGTCACATGAGCAGGACTGAGCACCGTGCTGGGCACAGAGCGGATGCCTCACCCACATGGGGTGCCCGCTCTCCTGGCTTCCCAAAGCCGCTGCCCACCTTGCCCATGGGCACCAATGCCCTGCCTGACCTCTAGGCCTGGCTGATGGCCCTAATGCCAGATGTCACAGAGGGCACACGTGAGACATTAGCCTGTCCTCAGGGTGAGGATAGCTGCGGTGTGGGTGCCGTGGATAGCGCCACCTAGAGGAAAACTGGTGGGCTGGGCACTGGCACGTGTGCCCCTTCTCCCCTCCCCCACACTCAGTGTGTGCACGCTGGGCTCTGCCGTGGGCTGCGTGGCTGCTCCACTCGGGACCCAGTAACTGTGGCACAGACAGAAAGGATGCAGGGCTTTGTCGCAGGGTGACTACAGGGTAACTTGGGGTTGGACAGGGCACAGAAGGTGCCCCTGAGGGCCAGAGGAAAGGCAGCAGGAGGGCAGGAAAGATCCCAGGGGGACCTGGTGGGCACAAACTGTTGTGTGTCACTGCAGCCCTGTGCTCCAGCCCCTGCTGCTCAGTGAAGGCTCACACCCTCCACCCACAGGTGCCATCAATCATTAACCCATTCAGTGGGCCAGAGCAGGGACAGGCCCAGGACAGGGCTGCACGGCAGGTATCAGGAAGGACTGTCTCTTGTCTGTTCCAGCTGTGGGCTGCATCTGGCCTGGTGGGAGGACGTGAGAATGTGCCACATATTCCTGATAGGTTAATTTTTTTTAATTAAAAAAGAAAAAGCTGCCAGACATGGTGCCACATGCCTATAACTCCAGCACTGGAGGCTGAAGCAGGAGGGTCACTGTGAGTTTGAGGTCAGCCTGGGCTATGTAGTGAGTTCAAGGCCAGCCTGAACTACATATTGAGACTCTCTCTCTCTCTCTCTCTCTCTCTCTCTCTCTCTCTCACACACACACACACACACACACACACACACACACACACACAAAGCCAAGGTGGGTACTGAGGTTTCAAATCCAGGCTGAGGCTGTAATTAAAACTTCAAACCCCACAAGCAGCTGGAAGCTAGCGGAATGAGAGGGTCAGGGTGTCCTGCACCCCTGCAAGCCCTACCTCTACCCCCAGTGGCCTCTGTCAGGTTCCATGTGCACCACACCCCACCCCAAAGCCCTGAGTGGTTCCCCAGGTTCAGTCGCTGTGGCCTGTGAGCGCCCCACAGGCCAGTTTGCTCATTCTACCTCCCAAACATCGCCAGCCTTTCCAGGTCTCCACCAGTCCCTGGGTGACCGCCTCTCTGCTGGACTTACCTGCCACTATGTTCTCCCTACCATGGCCAGAGTGACCATTATAGAAATGTCACTAGGCCTGTGACACAGGCTTGCTTAATGGTTTCTACTGCCCGGGCAGAACCCAGATTTCTCCTCAGGGCCTGTGGGGCCCAGCCCATACTACAGGTCCTTGGTCCCTCAGGCTCCTTGGCTTCCTGCTACCCCTGGCTCTTTGCACCTGTTCCCTTGAGCTGGCATACGGAGCTCTGAGCTCTTGCGGGCGGAGATCATATGCGTGAGGACAGGATTGGACCCTGACTCTAGAGGAGCTGACCATCAGTCCTGCCTCAGAGAGGCACCCTGGGATGCCAGTGGCTTTGGCACAGGCAGGGAAGAGCAGCGCCCTGGAGCCCCGCGAGAACAGGGCTGGCTGATGAAGGGAAGCCCAGAGCCTGGGTTATGAAGGGTCAGGGTTCCTGGGATGCAGAGAGGCACTTACCCCCTAAGTGGGTCCTAGCGGGCCTCCCCTTGCCCCTGAGGAGTGATGGGGGTGAATGGGAGTGAATGGTGGCCTCCTGGAGCTCTCGGTGCTGCGCAAACAGCCTGTGGGCAGAATCACAGGTGCCAAGGGGAGCAGCAGTGGCTAAGCTGGGCTCAGGAGCACTGACTGACCCAGGGTGACCACGCGCACAGTGGCCCTGCACGTTCCCATGTGAAGATGCTGGAGCCAGCCGAGGAGCCAGCATCCGAGCACCCAGCAGCCCCAGGGTCCTGGAGATGGACAGTGGCAGGGCATCAATCTGTCCCTTGAGGGTTGGGTCTCTTCCTCATTTCCTGTATGGGTTAAATGGCGTCTCCCACCCCAATTCACATGTTGGAGCCTGAACCCTGGTATTTCGGGATGTGACCATATTTGGAGAGAAGGTTTTTGCAGGGGTGACGAGTTACCCTGAGATCACTTGGGTGGGTCCTTGATACCACAGGACTGGGGCGCTTACAGGTAAGGGACATGTGGCCAGGGATGGGTCAGATGACCTGGCTGAAGGGGCTGAGGCGGGGGGGTGGCTGACCCCAGCATGCTCCCCTGCTTGGCACTGTTCCCTGCACTGCTATTGGCTCACTGCTTTTTTAACTCAGGGAGAGAATCTCATGTCTATTGCTGCTAACTTTCATCCGGTAAGAATTAGTCCATTATTTCAGCTGGTTGAGACCTTTTTTTTTTTTCTTTTTTTTGAGACAGGGTCTCACTATGTAGCCCAGCCCTGCCCAGGCTGGCCACCAACTTGATGCAATCATCCTGCCTCAGCTTCTCAAGTGCTACCACGGCGTCAACTGAATCACAGTTTCGTCACCTAGCTGCGTATCACCCATGAATCCAAAGAACATGACCATCAGGCTTCACCTAAGTCTTGGACAAAGCCTCAATCCAGACTGACCCACAGCCTTTGGGTTTAAGATTCCTTTTTAAAAAATTATTTTTCGAGCTGGGGATTTAGCTCAATGGCATAAGTGCTTGCCTTGCAAGCGTGCAGTTGTGAGTTTGATCCCCGGTACCATAAAAAATTAAAAAAAAAAAAAAAAAGAAAAAAATTTTTCTGGGTGCTGGGATTGAACCCAGGGCCGCATGGAAGCCAAGCAAACACTCAGCTACAGAGTTATACTATCCTCTCCTTACCCATTTTTTAAAACCTTTAGTTTGCTAAACTGCCCCAGCTGGACTTGATCTTGCCACCCCGCTGCCTCAGCCTCCTGAATAGCTGGGATTCCAGGTGTGCCCCACCATGCCTGGCTTCTCTTCCATTTTTAATGAATGGACCCAGTTATAGTAACACCCAGCCAGCGCTAAGCTAAGCACTGGGTCAGTAGTTTAACAACAGCCCCGGTTGTCCTTACACCATAGCAATTGTCAAATGAAATGAAGCGGAGCACTGTGGCCCCCCTGCCCTGCCCAGGGCAGCTGTTAAATAGTCAGCAGTGCCCCCTCCATCCACTCTGCCCACATTGACCCCTCATACCCTCCTGTGTCTCCAGAGACACACAGACATCTAGACAGTTTAGCCTATAAAAAAGCCACATTATACAAATTTAATGTGGTTCTCCTAACACCCCAGGAAACTGAAGATGTGGATAATACTCTATCCATTTTTAAGACAGGAACATAAAGGTCCACAGAGTTCTCTTAAAGACTGACCCACAGCCAGAAATCAAAATACTCTCAATAGTGGGGATCAACGCCCATTTTCTGATTATAAGAGCAACGGTCTTTTCAGGTCACTGTCGACTCCTTGGCCCTAACTGTCCAAGGGTGTTTGGCTTCCCTTGCATCCCTGCGTGGGGGGATTCGACCTCCGTTCTGGGCCCTTCCAGCTCACACAACAGCATCAGCTTCTCAGGATGGGGACCCCTGATCTCTTCTTTGGGGAGGGTCTTCCACACTCTGCATGTATTTTATAATTTTGTTGTTGACAAGAAGCCACTAATGTGACAGCAACTGTCCTGTACAGTTTCTGAGGCTGGGGCCACTGATGTCCAGAATCTTTGAGGTCTTGGGGAGAAATGCTTGTTCGGGTCTTGGGGGAAGGGACCAAGAGATAGCAGGTGACAGACAAGCATAATACAAAGCTGGCAGGGCAAGGTCACGTTCATCCTGCCCGGCTGTGTCTTTTTCCTGGGCGGGGTGTTTATTTGAGACAGTCTGTCTGCAGTGCAGGCTGGCCTCGGACTTATTCCTCCTGTTTAGCCTAGGACTGTACCACACTCACTTGGCTCTCAGCTGCCCAGGGTGTTAAATACTTTCATTAGGTGCCGATCTTAACGTTTGGGGGATTCCATGCACTGGGAATGGCATCTGGGGCTTCTGCACTGGGCTACAGCTCCAGCCGTCACTGCCCTCTCCCCATTTTTTAAATTTTTAATTTTGAGTCAGTATCTCAATGAGTCACTAACTTGTCCAGGCCGAGCTCAAAACTTGTGATCCTTTTGACTCGGTTTCCCAGCTTCCCAGTCTCTCAAAAATGTAGGAATATGACCACAGAAACACACCAGTGCATTTGTAAATGACCAGAGGGGGCTGAGGGAGGACTGTCATTTTCGATTTTTCTTTTTTGTGCCAAGAATTATCTCCTGACCTTGCGCTTGCCAGGCGGGTGCTGTGTCCCTAAGTTACATCCCTGGTCCTTTTTGAAGGTGCTAATTTAGGGAGGTGTCAATGAGCCTCAGTTGACACCAGGTGCTACCTCTACGCCTGCCGGCTCAGGTGGCTCTTGTGCTCCTGCAGGAGCTGATGTGTGCTGCTCTCTTAGAGGTCCAGGAGCTGCTGATGGGAAGGGGTGGGGGTGACCTCAGCGAGAGTGGGCATATTTCAAGAGTCTTGGATGGCTGGACACGGTGGTGCATACCTCTAATTCCAGCACTCAGGGAGGCTGAGGCAGGAGGATTGCAAGTTTGAGCCTAGCCTGGGCAATCTAGACTCAGCCAGACCCTGTCACAAAAGTGGGGTATTAGTGGGAGCCTGCAGGCTAATGCTGGAGCTTAGCTTCTCCTCCTCTGCTTAGGACCTGCCACCCCTGCCCGTGGGCACCTCCTCCAAGCCTTTCCAGGGTGTCTGCTGTTGAGGTAGCTGCTGAAACTGATCAAATCAGTTCAGTACACCCAGAGCCATCCCAGGAGGACCACAGGGCTCTCTCCTGGCTCATCTTTGATGTTGTATTCTTCCAGTTAAAAACATGAGAGGCTGAGGGTGTGGCTCAGTGTCACAACACTGGCCTGGAAGGTAAGAGGTCCTGGGTTCGATCCCCAGCACCACCCAAACCCCCCACTTTATCAAAGGGTGGGCCTCTCCAGAGAGGCTGAGAAGATACACAGAAACTAAGGTAACTCCATGTTTGTTTCTGGCAGGTGGCCCGAGGCAGGTGGCTCAGTGGCAGGAAGGGTGTGCTCTGTGACTCCAGTGGCCCAGGCCAAGGTCGGAGCAAGGAAGATGCTGTTGCCATAGTAATGCCTGAAGGCGTGTGTGTGTGTGTGTGTGTGTGTGTGTGTGTACTGTAGGCTTGGAGCAAGAGGGCGTGGAGCTCCTCAGCTCTGCAAGCTTAGGGGGGCTGCTGTGGCCCCTGCGTAGAGAGGTGAGGCCCCCAGGGGACCCTCAGGCCCATCCCAGGCCTGGCCGTCAGGGACCCTCGGCCTTGCCCTCCTTTCCCCTCCCCTCATCTGCTCCTAAGCGCAGCATGGAAAAATTCCAGCTAAACAGGCCGCTGTGGGGCTGAAGTGGGGGATTGAGGGGAAATGGAGGGCAAAAACAAAAGCGCAGCCCACCGCTGTCTTCAGGAGTGGCGCCATTAAATACCTCAACCTCTGTAGGTGCCACAAGACGGGAGAAAGCGAACTTCAATCCTAATGGGCAGAGCGGTGGGAGAAAATGTCCCCAAGGAAGTGACACTTAAACTGAGTGCAGTTGGCCAGGCAGGGGAGTGAGGCGGCTGCGGGAAGAGAGGGCACAGCAGGGCGAGAGCCCTGAGCAGTGGCCGAAGTTGAAACGTTGAAACTCAGAGAAAGGGAGGCTCCTACACGCTGGGGCGCTGGACGGGGTGGGGGGGGGCCTGGGCAAGGGGGGGCGGGGGGCACTCCAGCGGCTTTCTCAGTGGTCCGACGGCGCACAGTGGCTGATGTGGGAAGGAGGAAGGCGCTGCTATGGCAGAGGTCCTAGGAAATAAACCCATAGAGGACATGGGTGAGGCAGGAGGACCGTCACGAATTTGAGGCCCGTCTGGGCTACGTGGTGAGTGCCAGGCAGCCTCTGGGGTACTGGGGTGCACCACCAAGCCTGGCAGTCAAGCCTGGTGGTGATGCATGCTTTTTTTTATTTTATCGGTACCAGGGATCAGACTCACAACTGCACGCTTGCAAGGCAGGCGCTTATGCCGCTGAGCTAAATCCCCAGCCCTGGTGATGCCGACTTAACACAGAGCACTTCCTGAAGGTGGTGACACAGGCCTTCCCAGTGACTCCAGAGCTTCTCCTACGACTAAGCCAGACTCATCCTGCTTACGGGGCTGGACCGCAGGGCTCCAGTCTTGGCCTAAGCTCTAGGAGACTGTTGGGACTTTGCTGAGGACCCTACTTAATTTTGTCACGCTATATCCCCTGGATGTCACCTGTCAGGAGATGGGGCCAGAAAACCCTGAGCAAGCGGTTTGGTTTTTATCTTAAGGACAGGGTGAACCCGTCCAGGGGTTGCAGGATGGCAGGGTTGGCATTTCACGCACAAGGCTTGCCTGTGGCTGCCACCCACTTCCCTGTCCTGGTTTCCTCCCTCCTGCAGGGACCCACACGGAGGCCACGCTCGTCTTCCCGTCTCATCTTCCCTGCTCCTCCTCTCTACCCCAGCATACTCTGTTCCTCACTCATCTGGAAAAATGGTTCACACGGGAGGCAGCTCAAGTTTGTAAATTCCAGTTAAGGCACGTACATTCTCAAGTTCCCCAGAAGTAGGATTAAATCACAAAGAAACTGATTCCCAGCACCAGGAGCAAACCAAGTCTATAGAATATGTGACCTCAAACGGTGGCCCGGCGGATGTGAACAGCCTCTTGTAGGGTTCCCTGTGGGTGACCGAGGTCCTCCCATCTCTCACCATCCAGGGAGACTGGAAAAAAACAGCCATGGCCCCTCAGGGTGTCCCCCTAGTCAATGCCCACCAAAGGCAGGCAGAGGCCTCAGAGGGCTCCTATTCCAGCCAGGGACACCTCCTGGTGACACCTCTGCACATTACACCTGCCACTTAGTGCTCAGTGACAACAGGTACACACTTGGGATCACACCAGAGGCCTCCAGCTGCTCAGGCCACCGTCTACACTGGCACGAGTTGGCAGCTTCCAAATACCCAGGCATGTGCCTGGCCAGCAGCAGCCTGCAGCGAGTGAGGGCGGACTGCACGTCAATGCAACCCCAGTATCAGACGCCATACTTCCAGCATTCAGGGAGCTGGGGCTCCTGACTCCCCAAGAATCACCTCAAGACTCAGGGCCACTCTGGGGCCAGCTGTGGCAGGACACACTGCACCCTGGAATCTTCCCAGTGTCTCCCCTGCTTCCTGAAATCACTTCCTTACCTGAAGGGTCCACAGCAGCCCCGGCACCCACCTGCTGTGCTGGGGGTGACCCGGCAGGCCCAGCTCGGCACATCCCCCCCAAAGAAGCGGCCCTTGTCAGGACCCACTGCCTAGGAGACTCTGAAGCCTCCACCCCAGACACCTCAGGACTTTTGGTGCTAACCTGCACCCTCCAGCTGGGGAAGAACATGCTGAATGGGTTTGCTACCCCTTTTCTTTAGGAATCTGCATTCAAAAGCCTGGCATCCCATGCTGAGAAACAGTCCACACTTCATCTAAGGTGCTGGGAAAGTCATGGGACCTTAGTCTGGGGCTCTGACTTTTCTGAGGGCAGCAGCCTGTGGAGTTGGGCCTGCTCAAATTGCGTTTGCTTCCATGGTGACCCTGCCACCCCCTGAGGCTTTCCAGGCTTCCCCTCAGCCAGACCCATTGGCCCCGGGCCTCCAGGGGAGCTGGAAGTTCCCTGTGCTTCCTGCATTCTGCATGAGTCTGCTCTCTCCATTCTCACTGGGGGCAGCGCTGAGGCCCACAGCACCCAGCCCATCAGCAGGTGAAGCCGCCAGTGTGACAGGTGGGGACAGGCAGCCAGACCCCAGCTTCTGGGCCCTTTCATTCCAAACCCCCAGTGGACCCTTCTGAGCCAGAGGGACTGACAGTCCCTCCAGGCCGCTCTCCTCTTGCTGTTCAGGGAGAAGGCTCAAAAGGACCCAACTTGTGTGCAAACGGCCTGAGGGAGTGCGCCTATGCTCCGGGCTGCCTGGGGCTGGGCAGAGCCACACCAGGACCCGCCAGCTTTAGAGGTTCACAGAGCACCCCACACAGCATGTCCACAACTGGGTTCAGAGCCCAACCTGGGCCACAGGACCTGCAGATTCCTTCCAGCTAGCAGAGAGCACACACACACACACACACACACACACACACACACACACGTGCATGAGGGTGGACACGCAGGAGTGTGCCTGTACCCGTGTGAGGGGGGAAAGATGCAGTGTTTGGTATCTGGGGGAGAACCTGGGGTCCCAGGCCAGTCTCACATGAGTCACACTGCTGGCTTCAGATTAGCTGGTCGCTGGCTTCTAGAGGCGGGACGCAGGCCCATCAGGAGTGAGGGGACACTTGTCGGAGGCAGCACAGCGCAGCACAGAGGAAAGGGCGTAAATGACAGATGTCAGAAGGCTTGGGAGAGGCCCCCAGGGGCGGCAGGGATGAGAGGCACCATGTGGGCATCAGGGCCCACATGAGGCAGATGTGCAGAGTGGCCACATGGCTGTGGCAGGGGCTGATGCGGGAGGCAGCACTTACCTGTACCACACTGGGTGGGTGCTGAAGGCCTGGAGTCATAGATGGCAGGATTCTGCAACAGGGGAGTCATCCAGTGCCCCCTGGGTGCCGGGGCCCAGCGCTCAGCATGCCTGCAGCATCCGGGGCCATGCTGAGGGGGATCTGAAAGGAGAAGGCAGTGGAAGGGGCGGGCTGGGCCACAGGCTGGTTCCTCAGGGCTTCAGGAGGTTGGCAGGGAGTGTCAAAGTAGAGGCCAAGGCCAGCCCGAGGCTGAGGTGGCCGAGGGTGGGCACAGAGTGGCACAGTATGTGCCAGGTGCAGATGCTGACTGCGCCAATGGTCCTGCAGGACAGAGAATTGGGAAGACGGGGCTGAGACGCAGGCAGAGCACAGGCCCTGGCTGGAAGGTCGGGGAGTGGGTGAAGCAGGTGGGGGCAGAGCGGGGCTTGGGCAGGAAAAGGCCTTGCAGCCAGGCCCCCTCCACATGCACAGCCTCTGGTCTGCCCAGATCCTGCCCTGCCAGCCAACCTCCCTCCCTGGAACAGCAGAACCACTTAGTCTGGGGTCAGACTCAACCTTAGAACCAGAGCACAGGGCCAAGGCAGCAGACGGGTGAGTTGGGGTGGGCTGGAGAGTAGCTTGTGGCCACAGGTGGCAGCTGGGCAGAGACGGCATTGCCAAGGGGTCCACACTGAGAAAGGGGCAGAGAGGGAGCTGGGCGGGGTGGGGAGGGGTGGGGAAGCCATGAGAGGCAGGAGGCGTGGGCGGGAATAGACGGAGAAGGTGCCCTGTGAGGAAGTGGTGGCAACATGAACGGGAGGAGGTGCCAGGGAGAAGCCAGCCGGGTCAGTCTAGAAAGATGCCAGGCAGGGGAAAGAAGGGGAAGGTGCCAGGTAGGGAGGATGGAGGGGTGCCAGACAGGAGGCTGGAGGGACAGCAGGCCCAGAGGCGCAGATTGGGGAAGTAATTGGCAAGAGGGTTCCAGACAGGGGGGCGAGGAAGGGGCCAGAGGGGAAGGAGGGAGGGCAGGAGGAGGGAGGGCAGGAGGAGGGAGGGTAGCTGGAGGGAGGGCAG